>JBBBDQ010000448.1:1432500-1450000 GCA_037127315.1 Ascarosepion bandense
AAATCCCATGAAACTTCTAGGAAAGAAGCCGGCTCAACTTGCCCGGGGTGAATGCCGTCACAACTACAAATAAGTATTAAATTGGTATTTTTTTTTTTTTTTTTCACGGGATGTTGGAGAGGATGCAAACAAGAAGAAAAATTATACTTAACATGAGAAAGGAGGGCTTGGAGAATCTAATACCTACAGGACGGGAAAGCAGTATGGGTCATACTTGATGGGCTTGAGCAAAATAGATGGCACGTGAAAAAGTGTATGCTTTGTATTTTATATATATTTATAAAAAATGAATTAATCCATTTTTAATCAGACTTTCTATTCATTCATTCGTTATTTTTAGTGGTTACCCGTAAGTAATACATCTATCACCCACTTGAAAAAAAATTGAAAGAAAATGGGGTCGACCCAGATATCCACTAATGATAAATGGCCCTGTCACATGGCATGCAGTCTCCCAAAAACTCCAATTAAGATCCGCTTAGCATGGTTGCAGTATAAACCACAGGTGGGCTCAGTGGGTGTTGAATAATCACAAATGTGACTGAGCCTCTGTCTACAAAAGGGATTGGTTAGCTGCTGCGTAATTTTCAGAAATTAATCAGAAATATTCGTAAGTGAATGCAACGAATTCAGGTCATGATATGAAAAATAAAAACTAATTCTTAACTGTGGCAATAATTGACTGTATCAATTAAAACTTTATATTACTCCTTTAAAATATTTAAATATATTGTGTACGTTCTACTTCTAATAAACACTTGGTGAGTTCAGTTTTCACATAGTGCTCCATTAAATTGGCCTCATGCCAGATTTGGCCAAGCTTGCACTGTATTTTTGCCTTGCTTGCTAAATAACTTAGTGCTTGTCTTTTTAAGCATCTACAAATATTTTAAATATTTTCTGTCATTGGTCTTAACAGAAATTCACACAAGATAATGATTGACATTGCATTTAAATTTTTGAAGATCAAAGTTGACAGGAAAGAAAGAACCTGAAAGAAACTTCTACCAGTGAAAGAAAAAACTTAGCATAGACATTTCAGTTATATCCAGCCATTCCAACTGTGACGTTGAGACCTTATCGCTAATCTAGTCAGTTCGGTTTAAGTGCCATATGTGATACACGCTTTGGGTGATCATGTCTCAAAAGAGACATGACTGACTAGGCAGAAGATTATCCCACAGTAGGTTGCCATTGCTTTCTGTGGTAGACTGGTTGCCAATCTCTCCTGTTGACCTATAGCTTCAGTGATAAGAGATGGATTATATTACTAAGTGATAATTAGTGGGGGATCAGTTTATTACTTCATGACAATATAAAACCGATCCCCCGCTTTATTACCGGTAGAAGCCTTAATCATGATTCCAACTATTATATTCAGTCAGTTAAATGCCATACATGAAACACGCTTGTGCGATCATGTCTCAAAAGAGACATGACTGACTGGGCAGAAGATTATCCCACAGTAGGTTGCCATTGCTTTCTGCGTTAGACTGGTTGCCAGCCAAGGCTATAGAACCCAATCTGTTCTATTATTTGACTCATAGCTAGAGAGAGTAAAGATGTATTATATTATTATGTAGTAATTAGTGGGAGATCAGTTTATTACTTCATAACAATAGAAAACCGATCTCCCACTTTATGCCCAGTAGAAGTTTTAATTTTTCCAACTATTATATTCAGTCAGTCAGTTAAGTGCCATACATGATACACACTTTGGGCAATCATGTCTCAAAAGAGACATGACTGACTGGGCAGAAGATTATCCCACAGTAGGTTACCATTGCTTTCTCCAATAGACTGGTTGCTAGCCAAGGCTATAAAACCCAATCTGTCCCATTATTTGACCCATAACTGGAGAGAAGAGACAGATTAATACCTTTCCCAAGGGTATTTGTACATAAATGCGACTGGAATTCGACCCCGATATCTCCGATTTGTCGTTCCAAGTCGATATCCACTGCACCACAACGCACATCTAGTAAAGTCTAAATAGAGGTCATTAGAATAATCACCATGAACATATTTATAGATTAGCCATAGAGCTACATTTATTGTGAGCGGTGTTACATTATCAGGATCTTTGTTTTAGTGCTTCGTTAATTTAAAGTCCAAATAAATATTGACAATTGGAAAAATCAGGTTATAGAAGGAGTGGTCCGATTTTAATCAAATTTGATACACTCATAGACAAAGACATAAGAAACGATATTCAGAAGTTTCAAGGTTGCAGTTCTTACAATAGTGCGGAAAATCGTTTTTTTTTTTTTTTTTTTTTTTTTTTTTTTTATATATATATATAAAAGGCAAGATATTTTTGTGTGTCTGTTTATCTGCCTGTATATCTTTTTTTTTTTTTTTTTTTTTTTTTTTTTAGTTTTTGTTTTGGCTCTAAGTAGGTATAATTGTAATTCTTAGTCTCAGCCATGATACCATTTACTCACAGGACTTATTTAGCCTTCAAAGTTCAGTTTACGACGAAAAAAAAACTTATTTGATATCAATACCAGGAAATCAAATTTTGACTTACATCCATTCATTTTTCTTTCAGTCTACGGTTTCGCTTTAACTGAAAACAGCTATTGCTTTTTAGTCTTTCGCGTCAACGTCCAAAGAGTTTGAGCTCCAGGATCATGGGTTACTTTTAAAGCTTTCATTACACCCGAGCAACGCCAGGTTATACTGCTAGTTCAGTATATAATGTAATCAGACAAAAGTCTGAGTGTGTTCTGCGTTACACAGAATATTCGTTGTCGGACTTTCTGCTGAAGGGTATTCTTGTCTGGGGAATATTAGACAATAGGGCCTCGATACCCCACATTAAAAAGGCCTTATGCCACATTCCGCCTTGGCAGCGAGGTAGATAAATATTGTTCTGTATTGTGCAACATTAAAGAGTGTTTTCTGAGGGAATTACTCAAGAGAATTATTGTACATTAATCAAGATTTGTTAATATGTTAAGTTGTTAACTTTATGCGAAGATACTGAATTGTTATAACTTGCTAATAGTGAGTTAGCAAATGTTCCCTTCAGAATAAAGTTACAAAAAATGAATGTTATAAGACATACATATTGGCAAGCTAAGGGAGGGACAAAGCAGAAGACGTGTCAGTTGGATATAAACATTTAAAATACTTTCTTTTTTTTTTTTCTTTTTGTTAATTACAGTAATTGAAATACTTTCAGACAAGTAAATTGCTGACCTTGGCTTCTTTACGCATAATTTATTGAAGACTCTTTCCAATTAAAATATTTGTATTTTCAAAAGGGATTGGCCTAACAAGCAGACAACATTGGACTGTTTAACTAAAATGCCAACAAAAACTCAATTTATGGCATTAGTTTGGGGACAATTTTGGTTTAGGGAAATGGAAACGGCAACCTTTCTCCCAAATGGTTTTCTTATTCTTCTTTTGATGTGCCATCTTCCTTCAAGACGTAAGCAATAATGGTCTTCCACATTTCCCTTTCCCCTGTAGCTCTTAAAACTCTTGGGTCCTGGGTATGACGGAAAACTGCATCCGGCAGCAAGGCCTCTCTAATTGAGAGGTTGTGAGAGGAACCACCTCTTAATTGCTCCTGGAGTGGTAGCACCTGTTAGGGTCCCAGCTATGGGCAAACAGTTACCCCCCCCCCCAAAAAAAAATATTACCGACAAGACATTTTTGAAGGAAACTATTATTCTCAGTAAAACATTTTTGAATAC
This sequence comes from Ascarosepion bandense, assembly GCA_037127315.1. Taxonomy (NCBI): domain Eukaryota; kingdom Metazoa; phylum Mollusca; class Cephalopoda; order Sepiida; family Sepiidae; genus Ascarosepion; species Ascarosepion bandense. The sequence goes on from JBBBDQ010000448.1 coordinate 1,436,208, forward strand.
AAAACTAAAAACATTTTCAGTTTTCTAAAATAAAAAAGAATAAAACAAAATTTTCATTAAAATCTGACTAAATCAACCTTCTCACTATATAAAAAAAAAACCCTTAAAACCCCACCTTTTTGACATTGAATAACCCACGAAGGTTGACATGCCATTAAACAAAATTCAAACTCACTCTTAACACTTTCTCTTGTTGCCCCTTCCAAACCCTGCTCTACCATCCATCTGCTCAAGCTCATCAAGTATGTCATATGTTGCTTTTCTCTCTTGCCCTCTATCTGTCCTGTGAGCATCAGATTCTCCAAGCCCTCTTTCCTCATTACATGTCTCAGAAACTTCAGCTGTCTTTTCCTGATGTATCAGTTTTCCTACATCAGGAAAAGACAGCTGAAGTTTTTGGAACATGTAACGAGGAAGAAGGGCTTGGAGAATCTGATGCTCACGGGACAGAGGGAAAGCGAAACAAGGGAAAGCAACACATGACCTACTTGATAGACTTGAGTAGGGATAATAGGAGAAAGAGTATTAAGAGTAACAAGGTATAGGAAGATGTGGAAGGCCATGATTGCTTACATCCTGAAGGGACACAGCATATAGAAGAATTCTCTTTTGAGCTTAAAACACTCTGACCTTTGTAGGGCATTTCCTCTTTCTCTCTCCACCCCCCCCCCCCCCCCCCGTGTCAAAATGATAGCTATTCCCTTGAAACCCCCTATTACTGTATACAAGTTTGACTCCCTCCACAATATTTAAAAAAAATTATAATGATTGTAATTTTCATAAAATCCAAACATGAAAGTGAATTTATACATTTTCTTTATTTTTGAGAATTATTAAATTTATTTATTAGGTTGCTTATCTACAAAATATAAAAAATATATAAACCAACGATAATAAAATATTTGCCTTTTTTTTTTTCTTTTTTTAAGAAATGTACATGAAAAGTTTATTCTTTAATTTATTTAAAAAAAAAAGCCTAGACAAGAGAACTTACATAACATACAATGATGAGAAACTGTTCAGAAGTTTCAAGGTTGCAGTTCTTGCAATAGAGCAGAAAATCGATTTTTATATATATATATATATATATATATAAAAAGGCAAGGTGTGTGTGTTTATCTGCCTGTATGTCTTTCTTTTTTTTCTTTTCAAAGCCTTTTAGTTTTTGCTTTGGGTTTGGCTCTAAGTAGGTATAATTGTAGTTCTTAGTCTCAGCCATGATACCATTTACTCAGAGGATTTATTTAGCCTTCAAAATTCAGTTAACAACAAAAAAAACTTATTTGATATCAATACCAGGAAATCAAAATTTGACTTGTATTCATTCATTTTTCTTTCAGTCTAGGTTTCGCTTTAACTGGCAACAACTATTGCTTTTTAGTCTTTTGTGCCAATGTCCCTGGAGTCTGAGCTCCAGGACCATGGATTAGTTTTAAAGCTTTCATTACACCCGAGTAACGCCGGGCTATACTGCTAGTTAATTTATAAAATAAAGTCTAGACAAGAAAATTTACATAAACATATAATAATGAGAAACTGTCATTGAGGTTTTCCGTACAAGTTACTTTCCGCCATGTATATGAGAATCAGTCAAGTTTAAGTGTTTGTATGTTAAAGTAGATGCTTTTGGCTTCCTTTTTTTTTTTTTTTTTTTTCTTAAATAGAATTGAGTGGTTTATCTCAAATAGATCAAAAGTTATGGCATTTCAATCATTGACAAACTTTAAACAATTTTCTCATTTTATTTCGTAGCATAGCGAGAAGTACTTTCTAATTTTAAATGCTAAAGCAGTGCGTTGCCTGGATATTTCTTTCATTTGCTCTTGCTATATAATTCAAGTAAATAGGTTGAGAGTATCTCTTCTGAATTAAACTTTTTTTTTTTTTTTTTTTCATTTACGTCTGTCTTTTTCTTTTTTTTTTTTTTGTAGTTATTTATAAAATGGTAAATAATAAATATTGCATTGTACTTGGTTTTTACATATTTTGAAAAAAATGTTTTTAATAAAAATTTCTTGCAAGTTTATTTCTTTATGGCAAATAGTAAATTTTTATATAAAAGGTAAATAATAGATATCACACACTGTTCATATATTTTTATAATCTTGTAAATATTGTTGCATTCACTGATGCACAAATGCTCTTGGGAAAGGTATTAATCCATTTCTTCCCTCCAGTTCTGGGTTAAATAATAGAACAGATTGGGTTCTATAGCCTTGGCTGGCAACCAGCCTACCACAGAAAGCAATGGCAACCTACTGCGGGATAATCTTCTGCCCAGTCAGTCATCTCTTTCGAGACATAATTGCCCAAACGTGTATCACGTATGGCACTTAACTGACTGACAATATGATAGTTGGAATCATGATTAAGGCTTCTACTGGGCATAAGGTGGGGGATCGTTTTTCTATTGTTATGAAGTAATAAACTGATCCCCCACTAATTACTTTTTAATATACTACATCTCTTCTCTCTCTTGCTATGAGTCAAATAAGAGGACAGATTGGGTTCTATACCTTGACTGGCAAACCGTCTACCACAGAAAGCAATGGCAACCTATTGCAGGATAATCTTCTGCCCAGTCAATCATGTCTCTTTTGAGACATGATCGCCTAAGTGTGTATCACGTATGCCACTTAACTGACTGATTGTTGAGTCAAAAGTGATATAGTGATGTCAGGGGAATAACCATAAATTTAGTGAAAAAAAAAAATAAAAAGAAAAAAAACCTGGGTATAAAGATTAAACATTGCCAAAATATATTTCTGAAATTTAGTCAGTTAATTGCCATACATGATACATGCTTGAACAATTATGTCTCTCAAGAGACATGACTGGCTAGGAATTGTCAGTCAGTTAAGTGCCATACGTGATACACGCTTGGGCAATTATGTCTCGAAAGAGATGACTGACTGGGCAGAAGATTATCCCGCAGTAGGTTGCCATTGCTTTCTGTGGTAGGCTGGTTGCCAGCCAAGGCTATAGAACCCAATCTGTTCTATTATTTAACCCAGAACTGGAGGGAAGAAATGGATTAATACCTTTCCCAAGAGCATTTGTGCATCAGTTGCCATTTCAAGAGACATGACTGGCTAGGAAGATTTTCCCACGGTATGTTGCCATTTCTTGGGGTGGGGACTTCCAACCAAAGCTATAGAATCAAATCTGTTCTGCTATTCAATCCCTAGCTGGAGGGAGAATAGATGGACTAATACCCCGAGGGCATTTTGTGTGTAAGCGGACGGAACTAATTCAGTCTCAGCTCTCCAATTTCTCGTTCCAAGCCAATATCCATTACACCACAGGGCACACTTTTTCTGAAATTACTTTCGTCAAAATAACAACATTGATATACCAATATCTTTTTGTTTGCACAGGCGGATTTTGCACATGATCTTGTGTTGAAATCTCGTTTTTATTTTAAAACAATAAGGCTTCTCTTGTGTGACGTGCAAAATGTAAAAATGAGAATTGCTCTGTTCTAGACACGGGGCCATAATTATAAATCATTTAGTGAGGAGAACTCACAAGCAATGTTTTGTAACTCGTCTGCTTATCTCTTTATGGCAACAGTCTGTTTGTAAGTTTGGGTTGAAATTCCAGACTTAAAAAAAGACAAAATTGAATGCCATATGCAGCTGAAAACTTTTCACTTTCATTTCTGAGTTGCTATGAGGCCAAGAAGGTTGTTAAAGGTGGGGGGGGGGGTGAATACCAGAAGCCTTGGGCTGTCATTTTTCTGTCTGGGCCAAAAAATGTAAATTAAATTTGACCTTTTTAAATGTTTTTCTCTCTCTTCTCTATTTCTTTCTCTCTCTTCTCTATTTCTTTCTCTCTCTCTCTCTTTCTCTATTTCTTTCTCTCTCTTTCTCTATTTCTTTCTCTCTCTCTCTTTCTCTATTTCTTTTTCTCTCTCTCTCTTTCTATTTCTTTCTCTCTCTCTCTCTCTTCTCTATTTCTTTTCTCTCTCTCTCTTTCTATTTCTTTTTCTCTCTCTCTATTTCTTTCTCTCTCTCTCTTTCTCTATTTCTTTTTCTCTCTCTCTCTCTATTTCTTTCTCTCTCTCTCTCTTTCTCTATTTCTTTCTTTCTCTCTCTCTCTATTTCTTTCTCTCTCTCTTTCTCTATTTCTTTCTCTCTCTCTCTCTATTTCTTTCTCTCTCTCTTCTCTATTTCTTTCTCTCTCTCTCTCTTTCTATTTCTTTCTCTCTCTCTTTCTATTTCTTTCTCTCTCTCTCTATTTCTTTCTTTCTCTCTATTTCTTTCTCTCTCTATTTCTTTCTCTCTCTTTCTTTCTTTTCTCTCTCTATTTCTTTCTCTATTTCTTTCTCTCTCTATTTCTTTTTCTCTCTATTTCTTTCTCTCTTTTCTCTCTCTCTTCTCTTTCTCTCTCTCTTCTCTTTTCTCTCTCTCTCTTCTCTTTCTCTCTCTCTCTTTCTTTCTCTCTCTCTTTCTCTATTTCTTTCTCTCTCTCTCTTCTCTATTTCTTTTCTCTCTCTCTCTCTATTTCTTTTTCTCTCTCTCTCTTTCATTTCTTTCTCTCTATTTCTTTCTCTCTCTTTCTATTTTTCTCTCTCTATTTCTTTCTCTCTCTTTCTCTATTTCTTTCTCTCTCTTTCTCTATTTCTTTCTCTCTTTCTCTATTTCTTTTCTCTCTTTCTATTTCTTTTCTCTCTCTCTCTATATTTCTTTCTCTCTCTCTATATTTCTTTTTTCTCTCTCTCTATTTCTTTCTCTCTCTCTTTCTCTATTTCTTTTCTCTCTCTCTTTCTCTATTTCTTTCTCTCTCTCTCTTTCTCTATTTCTTTCTCTCTCTCTTTCTCTATTTCTTTCTCTCTCTCTCTATTTCTTTTCTCTCTCTCTCTTCTCTATTTCTTTCTCTCTCTCTCTCTCTATTTCTTTCTCTCTTTATTTCTTTTTCTCTCTCTTTCTCTCTATTTCTTTCTCTCTCTCTCTCTATTTCTTTCTCTCTCTCTATTTCTTTTTCTCTCTCTTTCTATTTCTTTCTCTCTCTCTCTCTCTATTTCTTTCTCTCTCTCTTTCTATTTCTTTCTCTCTCTCTTTTCATTTCTTTCTCTCTCTCTCTTTCATTTCTTTTTCTTTCTCTCTCTCTTCTCTATTTCTTTCTCTCTCTCTCTTTCTCTATTTCTTTCTCTCTCTCTCTTCATTTCTTTCTCTCTCTCTTTCATTTCTTTCTCTCTCTCTATTTCTTTTCTCTCTTTCTCTATTTCTTTTCTCTCTCTCTTCCTTCTCTATTTCTTTCTCTCTCTCTATTTCTTTCTCTCTCTCTCTCTCTCTCTCTATTTCTTTTCTCTCTCTCTCTTTCTATTTCTCTTTCTCTCTCTCTTTCTCTATTTCTTTCTCTCTCTCTCTCTATTTCTTTCTCTCTCTCTCTCTATTTCTTTCTCTCTCTCTTTCTCATTCTTTCTCTCTCTCTCTCTCTTTCTCTATTTCTTTTTTCTCTCTCTCTCTCTTTCATTTCTTTCTCTCTCTCTTTCTCTATTTCCTTTCTCTCTCTCTTTCTCTATTTCTTTCTCTCTCTCTTTCTCTATTTCTTTCTCTCTCTTTCTATTTTCTCTCTCTCTTTCTCTATTTCTTTTCTCTCTCTTTCTTTTTTCTCTCTCTCTTTCTCTATTTCTTTCTCTCTTTCTTGCTTTCTTTCTCTATTTCTTTCTCTCTATTTCTTTCTCTCTCTTCTATTTCTTTCTCTCTCTTTCATTTCTTTCTCTCTTTCTATTTCTTTCTCTCTCTCTTTCTATTTCTTTCTCTCTCTTTCTCTATTTCTTTTTCTCTCTCTCTTCTCTATTTCTTTTTCTCTCTCTCTCTCTCCTCTCTCCTCTATTTCTCTCTCTCTATTTCTTTCTCTATTTCTCTCTTTCTATTTCTTTCTCTCTCTCTCTCTTTCTCTATTTCTTTTTCTCTCTCTCTCTCTATTTCTTTCTCTCTCTCTCTTTCTCTATTTCTTTCTCTCTCTCTTCTATTTCTTTCTCTCTCTCTCTCTTCTATTTCTTTCTCTCTCTCTTTCTATTTCTTTCTCTCTCTCTCTTCTATTTCTTTCTCTCTCTCTTTCTCTCTATTTCTTTTCTCTCTCTCTCTTCTATTTCTTTCTCTCTCTCTCTCCTCTCTCTCCTATTTCTCTCTTTCTCTATTTCTTTTCGCTATTTCTCTCTTCTCTATTTCTTTTCTCTCTCTCTCTCTCTTCTCTATTTCTTTTCTCTCTCTCTCTCTCTCTTCTCTATTTCTTTTCTCTCTCTCTCTCTCTCTCTTCTCTATTTCTTTTCTCTCTCTCTCTCTCTCTTCTCTATTTCTTTCTCTCTCTCTCTCTCTCTATTTCTTTTCTCTCTCTTCTCTCTCTCTCTTCTCTCTCTCTCTCCCTCCCTCCCTCCAATCATTTAAACGTCATCAGATTCATGCAGCACCCTTGACCTAGAAAGATCTTTTTGTCAGGAAGAGTTACCTTCCTTGCAATTAACAAGAAATAAAACATGGGAAGATGGATTAATGTTCTCTTTGGTCAGTCTGTGTTAGAACTGAAGACTAACATTTAATTGATGATTGTCCAGTGTGGAGGCGTACCTCAGTCAAATCAAATGTCTTATTGTATTTAGTGGTGGCTCCTAAAAAAAATAAAATGACAGGCTTTGAAGAAAAAATGAATCCTGACATATGAAAGACATAATAAAAATGCATGTCTATAGTCTAGTCATGGCTCTTTTATTTTGTTTGCATCCCCTTTACTGTCTCTTTGAATTTTAGAAATCTTTTTTTTTTTTTTTTTTTTTTTTTTTTTTTTTTTTTTTAATTATGGGTTTGACAATGCTTCATCTAATAGAAATGATGAAAGTAAATACTAACCAAAAATTATTGGTTGATTTTTTTTTTTTTTTTTTTTTTTTTTTTTTTGTGTGTGTGTTTCGTGGGAAAAGTTCCTTTTGTAATTTTATAATCATCTGGTAGAAGAGATTCATGTTTTTCATTGGTCTTCCAGGTACCCTGTCACTTCAGGATATAGGCAATCATGGCTTTCCACGTTTCCCTATTCCTGGTGACTCTGAGCATGCCTTCTCCTGTTACACCATGCAACCTTCATTCCGTCATCCACCTGATTAGGTCCTTCAAATATGTTATCCGTTGCTTTTCCCTGTCTCATTTTCCCTCTATCTGGCCTGTTAGTATCAGGTTCTCCAAGCCCTCTTTCCTCATTGCATGTCCCAGAAACCTTAGCTGTCTCTTCCTGATGCTCAGTATTAATTTCCTTTTTGTTTCCATCATTTCCAAGACCTCATCATTGCTCACATGATCGATCCATGATATTCGCAGCATCCTTCTGTAGAACCACATTTCAGTTGCTTCAAGTTTTTCCTTCATCTTTGATGATATTGTCCAGCATTCACTGCCATATTGAAGAACTAACGTCACGTAGCAATCCAGTACTCTCTTCCTAGTTTCTAGCGAAATTGTCCTTTTTCTTAATACCTTACTCAACTTCTGGAATGTTTCTGTCACCATGCCAATTCACCTTCGGATCTCTGTCACACTTTCCATCTTCTTTTAAAACACTTCCCAGGTAGTTCAGTTGTCTAAATATTAGCTGGCTTTGCAAGACTTCCACTTCCTATATAATGGGTCAGTCAGTTAGTTAAGTGCCATACGTGATACACGCTTGGGCGATCATGTCTCGAAAGAGACATGACTGACTGGGCAGAAGATTATCCTGCAGTAAGTTGCCAGTGCTTTCTGCGGTAGACTGGTTGCCAACCAAGGATATAGAACCCAATCTGTCCTGTTATTTAACCCATAACTGGAAGGAAGAGACAGATTAATACCTTTCCCAAGGGTATTTGCGCGTAAGTGAATGCAATAAATTCAGCTGGAATTCGAACTCGGCTCCCCGATTTCTCGTTCCGAGCCGATATCCAATGCACCACAACGCACATATAATGGGTACCGTCACATATTCGTGACACCTAAAATTTTTAAAATTAATATTTTAAAGTGAAAATAGACTTGTTTTAATATTTCCAATAAGCAAAATACTTTTCTTTATTTTTAAATTGACAGCAAGAAGGGCTTTTCACAATTTAAACAATTTATTTTTGCAAAACCCCCCTCCCCCCTCCCCATGCTTTAATTGTGATGTCATTCACATTTTCCTGGAACTTTACATGAGAAATTTTTTTTTTTTTGTGTGTGTAGAGGCTCATCCGTTGTTTCCTGTTTAGGATGTGGTTTCCAGCGTTCTCTTTTCCAATCTTTTCACTATTTTTTTTTTTTTTTTTTAATTGGAGTAGATAGACTAAACTATCGCCCGGTTCACACCCAACCCACATCTATTGAAGAGGTGTAGAGGCTCATCCCTTGTTCCCTGTTTAGGATGTGGTTTCCGGCTTTCTCTCTTAATCTTTGCACTCTTACCGCCTTGCTTGGGGTGATATGATTAAAAAAAAAAGAAAAAATCAGATTTTAAACAAATAATATTTACTTCAAGTTCAAAATATTGCAGAAATGTATTTCTTTAACCTGACAATAGCTGTTTAAGGTGTTGACATGACAGATTTAATGTTCTACAGGGACTTTATCTGTAAAACATTCAAGAAAATGATGTGAGTGCCTTTTTTATTTAATTTTTAAGTACTCAGTAATCTTAAAAATATAGGAAAATATGCTCTGATTCATAGATACTTAGGATTGTTGATACACAAAAATCAAAATTCTTTTAAAATATTTGTGCTTGATTTGTATTAATCTTTTCCATTTATGATTAGTAAATATGAGCAGTATAACCTGGCGTTGCTCAGGTGTAATGAAAGCTTTAAAACTAATCCATGGTCCTGGAGCTCAGACTCAGCCTAAAGAATATGTGTGAATTTTAGAGAGAATCGGATAAAAATTGTGGATTTGTATAAAGGACATACAGATAAAGACACACACAAATATCTTGCTTTTTATATATATATATATATATATATATATATATATTATCGATTTTCTGCACTACTGTAAGAACTGCAACCTTGAAACTTCTGAATATCGTTTCTTATGTCTTTGTCTATGAGTGTATGAAATTTGATTAAAATCGAACCACTCCTTCTATAACCCGATTTTTTTTTTTTTTTTTTTTTTTTTTTTTGATATTTATCGGGGGTCCGTCAACACAAAACCTAGCTAAGAACACTCGCAGACGCTTATAGTACAACTGTGTAAATTTTCAAGAAAATTGGTTCAGTTGTTTCGGAGTCTATAGGTAACGGACACACACAGACAGTTCCGTTTATAAGTAAGTTTAGATTAGATAGGTACTTAGGATTGTTTAGACACAAAAATGAAAATTCTTTTAAAATATTGGTGCTTGATTTGTATTAATCTTGTCCATTTATGATTAGTAAATATAATTGTTACTTAATATTGTCTAAAAGGCTGAAATGAATACAGAGTTTTAAATATTTTGACCTTATCTATTCTGATTAAAATTAGGGTAAAATGAATAACCACTTTCTTTTACAATTCTGAGTAGATTTTTGGTAAATGGTGTTTCTGTTTGACAAAAACAAATTGATGATTTAAATGCTCCAAGGAGTCCGACTTTTAACTAAAGTAAATATTAAGGGGGTGAAATTTAATTTATGAAAACTTAAGTGGGAGGCGGAGTAACAGATATAAAAGAATAAAAAAATTTCTAAAATCATTTTTCATTTGTAAATAAATCTTGAAAGTCTCATTAAAATCCAACAATTTGATTTTTGCAAGAATTTCTAATTTGGTGTTTGTGTGTCGGTCAGTTAAGTACCATACATGACATATGCTTGGGCAATCATGTCTCAAAAGGGACCTGACTGGGCATAAGATCTTCCTGCAGTAGGTTGCCATTACTTTGTGGTAGACTAGTTGACAGCCAAGGCTATAGAACTGTCTTATTTAACCCATAGATAGAGAGGAAAGGGTATTTGCGCATAAGTGAATGCAACAAATTCAACTGGAATTCAAACTCGGTTCTCCGCTTTTTAGTTTTGAGCCAATATCCACCCCCTGCACCACAACGCGTGCCAATTGTTCATACCATTTTACTGTATTAGTTATCTTCCTTGTGCAATGCTAAGAGAGCATTTGTTAAAACATTTTTTGGTTGTTGTACGATGTTTACAATGATGGGAAGTGAAATCATCGATTCTGTAGAATAATAAAATAGTAGTAGTAATCTAAATCTAAACTTATTTATAAATGGAACTTTGTGTGTGTCTGTCCGTCCATTACCTATCGACTTCAAGACGGCTGAACCAATTTTCTTGAAAATTTACACAGTTCTACTATAAGCGTCTGCGAGTGTTCTTAGCTAGGTTTTGTGTCGAGGTACCCCCGATAAATATCAATAATCGAAAAATCGGGTTATGGAAGGAGTGGTCCAATTTTAATCAAATTTGATACACTCATAGACATAAGAAATGATATTCGGAAGTTACAAGGTTGCAGTTCTTACAGTAGTGCAGAAAATCTATTATATATATATATATATATAAAAGCAAGATGTTTGTGTGTGTGTCTGTTTATCTGCCTGTATGTCTCTATTTTTTTCTTAAACCCTTTTATTTTAGTTTTTGCTTCGGGTTTGGCTCAAAGTAGGTATAATTATAGTTCTTAGTCTCAGCCATGATACCATTTACTCAGAGGACTTATTTAGCCTTCAAAATTCAGTTTACAACGAAAAAAATTTGATATCGATACCAGGAAATCAAAATTTGACTTACATCCATTCATTTTTCTTTCAGTCTGCGATTTCACTTTAACTGGAAACAACTATTGCTTTTTAGTCTTTCGTGCCAACATCCAAAGAGTCTGAGCTCCAGGACCATGGATTAGTTTTAAAGCTTTCATTACACCCGAGCAACACCGGGCTATACTGCTAGTAATAATAATAATAATAAGGAAAATAAGTTTGATATTTTTTTTGACAGCATGGGTAAACTATTTTGTAATAGTATTGATGAGAGAACTTAAGCAAAAATATTTGAAGGCTGGAATTTAAGATATATTGTTATTATATATGCAGTAAATAAACTTCTATTTTGTCAAGTTTTTAATTCTCTTTTTTTTTTACTTGCAGGATAATCAAGTGATAGGAATCGGCAGTGGTTCAACTATTGTCTATGCAGTTGAAAGACTTGGTAAGACTTTAACTTATATATATATACACGTACAGGGTGCAATAGATATAGTCTTAATTATGCAGAAATGAAAATAATGCTTGACATCAAATTTTAACAGATATATTTCTGAAAATTACACAAAAATATCTTGAAATACTAAAAAAGTAAATTTATTCAGTAAAATCACCTTTGGCATAAGATTTTCCCGCAGTAGGTTGTCATTACTTTCTGTAGTAGACTGGTTACGAGCCAAGGCTATAGAACAAAGTCTGTCCTACTATTTAACCCATAGATAGAGGGAAAGTGACTAATATCTTTCCCAAGGGTATTTGCGCATAAATGAATGCAACGAATTCAAACTCGGTTCTCCACTTTTTTGTTTTGAGCCAATATCCCCTGTACCACAACGCATGCTAATTGTATTTTTGTTCATGCCATTTTACTGTGTTAGTTATCTTCAGACTATTTTGGAATCTCCTGCATCTCTTTTAGACGATATCCTAAGTTAAGGAATGCTGCCATAATGCTTGCCTTCATTTCATCTTTGGTATTACAAGGAGTTTTGTTGGTCTCTCACTCACACATAATCTCCTGCAAATCTTCTGGATGGTCTCCTTGTTTAAGTTGGTGAATGCTGCCATAATCCTTGCCTTCAGTTCATCTTTGGTCTTATGAGGAGTTTTGGAAGTCTTGCTAACTTGTGCCTCACATAATAAATCAGTCTGGAAAGTTCGGTAGCCAGATGCAAGGGGTGAATGTGGTCACAGAAATTGTCTTACAGCCATGACTGGGTTCTAATTTTGTGGCATGGTGCAGTCCTGTTGTCAGACATAGGGTATTCCAGCAGCCACTCTCTTGACCCAAGGCCATACTACCTCTTCGAAGCACTTGATGTAGACCTCCATGTTGAGTCTGAGGCTATGGGGGGAAAGATGAATGAAGACAGAACGTCACCAGCAATGATCATTTTAAACACACTTGGATACATCATCCAACATTTTCTGAATCCTCTGGAATGTTTGTATTGGTGTTTCTGGTGCTAATACCATGCAATACAGCATTTCTGGTCAAGTGAATTGCATAATAATGTTCCTTTTCTTTCGGACGGTGCCCAACTGACCCAACTATTCATATTTCCATCACTTTTACCCATAAATATAGCATACTGTAGGTACCGCGACTCATTTGCTGAAAAAAAACAGCATAGCATGATGTATCACCAAAATGTTTAAGAGGAAAAAAATCAAATTATTTTTTTTTAATTTTTTTTATCCCTTCTAATGAGTTCAAAACATTGGTTAAAAAAATTTTATTTTTCGTCAGTGAGTGACCAGATTTTTACTTGAGTTTATTATGCCAAACATATTATGAAGCTCATTTTTTGCTGGTGAAAAATACACTATTTTGGAATTTCTTGCAAAAATTAGACTGATTTTAATTCAATTTTCAGGACATATTCACAAATGAAGTTATTTTTTTTTAAATGATTATTTATAGAAAATCTTGAAAAAAAAAATTTATATATATCTGTTACACACGCGCACACACACACACACACACTCCAATTAACTGAATGAAATTTCTAGAAATTAAATATTGCCCACAAATTTTGTTTTATTAGTTAAATGCGAGATTTCTTGGGAAATGTAAATCTATTTTTTTTTCCAAAAAGTAACTGTATCCAAAAATCTGCTGTGAATAGTAAAATAAAAAAGGCATTAAAACTATGCAATTTTTAATTTAGACAAGCTTTTAATTGCTTTTATAAAAAATATAGATGTATATTTTAATTTTGCCAGATTTTTAAAACCAAAAATTAACTTTTGGTTACAAACTTATCAAAATAGACAAAAACAATGATGAATTTTGAAAACTCTAAAAAAAAAAAAAAAAAAAAAAAAAAAGTTCAAATTCCAATCAATATAATTTTTATGCAAAAAAACACCAGAGTAAATTTAATCAATTAGGTTTCAGTCAAAGTTAAAATAAAAATGCCAAGAAAGTTTTTTTTTTTTTTTTTTTGTACCTACCTCCACTCCACTAAGCAAAGGAAATAAAAGATTTTATGATTGTCTTTAATTATTTTTCCTTGTCTAACCTATCTATTTATAATTGTCACACCTTGCAATCTGACACATAAAAGTTTACATTGTAAAAATTTAACCAGTTGCTACCATTTTATAATAGTGTCAATTTTTTTTTTAATATGAAAGAAATCTAGGTTTTTGTAATGCATTATTTTGTTGTCAGTTATATGAATAAAGATTAAAGAAACAAAATGGTTTTATTATTTACATATGAGATCAATATTGTTTTTCATTAATTCTGGAAGCGGCGTGCAAGAACTGGTCAGGAGTTTGAAAGGTGTACAGGAAAAAGTTACAAATGATTACCATTTTGACCAACTCTTTATCTTTCTTTTTGATCAGCCCAACGAGTAAGAGAAGAAAAGTTGACTGTCAAATGTGTGCCAACGTCCTTTCAGGTGAGTTGATGGCTCTTTCTTCTTTTACTTTTTTTTTCCTCTCTCTCTCTCTAGGTGATTTAATAAGTTTTAGGTTATTTTATTTTTGTTCTTATGAGCTTTCTTATGTAGGTACAAGATTGTTAATAAGTATGACACATTATCAACTGACTTTTGATCTGAAATATT
>JBBBDQ010000448.1:1455000-1582500 GCA_037127315.1 Ascarosepion bandense
AGTGGCCTTACCGCCTTGCTCGGGGTGGTATGATTAAATAAATAAAATAAATATAAGTATTGTAACATCTAAAGATGATTTGTTATGATTAACAAGCTATTCATCATACGCTCTCCATATTCAATACGATGCTGAACCATCAGCAATATTTCTACATTAATTTCAGAAAATTTTTCAGAATTTGCTTGTTTTAATTCAGTATTCAGTTTAAGCATGTAAACAAGATCTTTCAGTGTAAGCCACAAGAAATTTTTGTTGTGTTGGGTCTGGTAATGGTGGTGGCGCCATGTGTTGATGTATCCGTCTCAGTTATGCATCCTCTCAGAGGGTACATGGCAGTCAGTCAGGATGTGTGTGGGTGGTGCAGTGGATGTTTTTTTTTTTTTTTTTTTTTTTTTTTTCCCTAATCATTTCACCCCGAGCAAGGCGGAAACGCTACTGATGTGCAGGGGGCTACATAAATGTAAAAAGATTAATTAGAAAAGAGTAAGGAGTACAAACTAGTTAGAAAGGAACAATAGAAAGCTGAGAAAGCAGGTGCGATGACAGATACATAGGTGGAGAGAAAGGGAAGGTTATACAGGGGAGGGGAGAGAGCTAGAGGCCAGTGGTTAGTAGATGAGTATTGACTTTGCATTTAAATTTCTGGAGGTTGTAGCCGTCAGGAAAGCAAGAATATGGGAGCGAGTTCCACAGGTGGGAAGTGCGAGAGAAGCTGCAGGAGTAGAATTGTCGTCTGCATTTGGCTAACCTGACTGTGAATGGGTGGGACCCAGTTGCCAGTCTGGTTGTGCGAGTAAACACCTGTTGAGGAGTCACCAGTGACTTAAGTTCATCCAAGCAGAAGCCATGAAAGTATTTATAGAACAGACAAAGGGAGGCCACATTTCGACGGTGGGGAAGTGGCTGCAGTCGAGCTGCCAGATCAGTACCTATCACATTACAGACTCTCCTTTGGAGCCTGTCGAGAACACTGAGGAGGACGGCAGAGGCGCCTGACCATATGGCAGCAGTACTCCATGCACGGATGGATGGTTGACTTGTATATATGCAGGATGGATTCAGGCGGAAAAAAACATCCTGGATTGTCATAGTGACTCAACCTTCTTAGCAGTAAATTTAACTATAGATTCAATATAGTGGTTCCATTTGAGGTCTGAGGAGAGGGTAAGGCCGAGGAGGCATAGTGTGTTGCTCTCAGGGAGAATCGCTTGGTCCATGCTTATGGGAGGCAGGATAGGTTGCCTGTGATGATTGACAGACAACAGCTTGGTCTTAGTTGACAAACCACTTCTTGCCCCAATTCACCAGATTGTAGATCCCATTCAAGGTCAGCAGCGAGATTGTCTGTCCGCCACGACAGGTTTCTTACTGGTGCGGAAGTATATTGTAGTGTCATCTGCGTAGATGCCTTCTTGGGACTTGATCTCATCTGGGAGGTCGTTGATGAAAATAAGGAAGAGCGTCAGGCCCAGGATAGAGCCCTGTGGGACACCAGCATTCGTGCTGTAGGACGAAGAAGCACGCCCATTCAGAATGACCTTCATTTTGCGGTTATTTAAGAAAGATGGATTTGGTCCAGCAGGGACCGGTAATACCATAACTGCGTAGTTTGCATAGAAGGCCAGAGTGCCAAACCCTGTTGAAAGCCTTGGAAATGTCCAGAGCAACCACGCGAGCTTCGTCAGACTCGAATCCATATTGCCTGTCGGAGAACAGTTTGTGGGCGGTGAGATTAACTATTTCAGCATTGATTATAGCCTCGAATACTTTCCCAAATATCGGTAGAAGACTGATAGGGCAATAGTTGGATGGGTCCGAGGGTTCACCACAATTCTTAAATACAGGAACGACTGAAGAGAACTTCCAGCATGCAGGAAGCAGAAAGGCAGTAGTTAAATAGTTTAGAGAGGGAAAGTTCAGGAGCACACCTCTTAAGGACTATCACCAGGATTCCATCGTCTCCACACGCCTTATGGGGATCGAGTTTTGAAATTACTCTGGATACTACTGTACTGTCGGGGTAATATGTACGTCATGCAGTTTGTCCTCAGTTCTAATAGGAAAGTCGGGTGGGTGTACTTCAGACGAGTCGAATGTGGAGTTGGTTAAGAATCTGTGGGCAAAGCACTTGGCTTTGTTCGCAGATGACGTGAGAACCTCAAATCCATGGATTAAAGGAGGTATTGAGGATTTCCTATTGTTGATCACTCGTTTACAAATCCTCCAATAGTCCTTGGAGCTGAACTTGCGGTCAGCTATGTGCTGTCGCATTCTCTCAGCAAACAACTGTTTGGCGTCATTTAGGGTTCTCTTGCACTCATTGCGAGCAGATATGAACAGGTGCCTATTGTGATCAGTTGACTGTCTTCGGAATAGACGGAAGTAATGGTTCCTGTGGGCAATGGCGGCTGAGCAGGCCGGAGAGAACCATGGAGAGGAATGAGGTTTTAAGCAATACTTCCTGGTGGGTATGAAGGCATCAATGCCAGCTTTCACTCATGACGAGACCTCAGAGGCACAGTCATCAACTGATAAGTCGAACACTTTTCCCCAATGGACATCGCAGAGGAAATCGTGAAAGGCATTCCAGTCAGCTTTTGAGACATGATCGCCCAAGGCGTGTATCATGTATGGCACTTAACTGACTGATATATATGGCAGCTTGAACATTGGGCGTCAATATTTACAGGGACAGGTTGAATGCTGAAGGGTTAAATTGTCAATTTTTTTGCTTTTGGTTTTTTTTGTTGTTTTTTGCTTTTGGTTTTTTTTGTTGTTTTTTGCTTTTGTTTTGTTTTGTTTTGGTTTTTTTTTTTTTTTTTTTTTTTTTTTCATATTAGTGTTGGGTGTTGTCATCGTTTTTGCTTTTTTTCTAGTTGCTAATTTTTTGCATGGACTTTGTCCTTTCTTTTGGAAGATTGCAGCTCTTCTGACTGGTTCGTCTACTGATTCTCTTTCACAGTCTCGTCAGTTAATTACGCAAAATGAACTCATCCTCAGTGATTTGGAAAGGACACCCAAGGTCAGTCTCTTTTTTTTTTTTTTTTTTTTTTTTTTTTTAACACGAGAATCCATGACTTGTTCAGTTAACCCGAGAACACTAACCATAGGTATATAGTACCCAGCACAAATGATGCTATTTTAATTACAATTTAATTAAATATTCAGTACCTGATTTTCTTACCTAAATGTTTTTCAGTTCCTATTAAAAGTGCAAAGTTTGAAGTGCCTGCATGTAAAATATTTCAAATAAAGATTTATATTTAATATTTCTTTTATACTTTCAAAATCGAATATGATATACTCATAGTTAGTAGTGGTATAACTTTAATTGATGGTTAGTGTTCCAGAGTTAATGACTCAACTATTATGTGGTGCAGTGGATATCGGATTCCGGTTGAATTCATTGCATTCACTTACGTGCAAATACCCTTGGGAAAGGTATTAATCCGTCTCTTCCACCCAGTTATGGGTTAAATAACAGGACAGATTGGGTTCTATAGCCTCGGCTGGCAACCAGGCCATCGCAGAAAGCAATGGCAACCTACTGTGGGATAATATTCTGCCCAGTCAGTTATGTCTCTTTCGAGACATGATCGCCAAAGCGTGTTTCATGTATGGCACTTAACTGACTGATTAGTGCTGCAATAATATATAATATATATAGTGAGAAACAAAATTCACACTAAAGTTCACCCAATACATGGTATAGGGTTACTGAATGGAGTGAGAGATATATATATATATATATATATATATATATATATATCTAGTAAATAACTAACCTAGAGAGCCAATGAACCTACCAAGGTTTCACCAAATCGGATCTTCAGGAGTTATTTACTTAGTTTGCTCTACTTGCATATTGAGCACTTTTTGTTTTAGGTTGCTCGTCTCTGGGGTTTTTTTTTTTTTTTTTTTTTTTTTTTTTTTTTTTTATGCCATAATAAAATCTTTGCTACCCCACCCCGAAAAAATTATACACTTAGGATTAATGTGGAGACATTTGTCACTTATCTGGGGAGAGCTTCAAAGTTTCATGAAGGCATTATTGTGATGTCTTCACTCCTCAGAGCTTTTTCATTGTCTTCTTTGAAATCAACATAACTCTGATCAGTTAAGTTAAAAACTTCTCCACATTAATTCTATTAACACTCTCTTGATATCGAGCACTTTAGGAAAAAAACCTGCTCGTCAAAATGCCTTTTTATCATTAAAACTCTGAAAAAACAGCACCAGTAAAGATGAGGGGAATATTATGAGAATAGACTTGAAGGGTTTATTGTCATAATGTTCTCTGAAGCACACACAGGAGTTTGTTTTACAAAATAGTAGTTCGAGATGAGGAGAGGGATCAGTGGGACTTCCTCTTAACAATTGCAATATGGAGGAAATGTGTGCCTTTATGACTCTGTAGAGTACGGATGCCAGCCCAGGTTGAGGAATCAGAGGGTCAAGTTCAAATTTCATTCAAGTTCATTACATTCACATAAACTTTTAAATAGAAAATGACTCTTTCAAAAAATACAAGTTATCTCCCGTATTTAATGTCTGCACATGTTTTTAGCTCATTGCAGTCCAGCTATTTATTGTGGTCAACAATTGAAATAGCACAAACCTGAAGTTTTAAAGCTTAAAATTTCTATGCAAAAATACCCTTGGGAAAGGTATTAATTCATCTCTTCCCTCCAGTTATGGGTTAAATAACAGGACAGATTGGGTTCTGTAGCCTTGGTTGGCAACCAGTCTACCGCAGAAAGTAATGGCAACCTACTGCGGGATAATCTTCTGCCCGGTCAGTCATGTCTTTTTCAAGACATGATCACCCAAGCCTGTATCACGTATGGCACTAAACTGACTGAGTCCAACTATTTATTGTGGTCAACAAGCAAAAGAGCACAAACCTAAAGTTTTAAAGCTTAAAATTTCTACCAAGTATCCTGAATTTTTCTGGATTAAAACTTTCGGCAAAAAGTCTGAGAAGGTTTTTACCAGAAAGAAATGACTATAATTGTTTGAAATGTTTTGAATGCAGTTTCATGTTTATTCAGACTTATTCAGAACGAAATAGAAGAGACTCATGTTGATGGTTATAATGTAATTATAAATACAGTAAATATATATAATGTAATAAATATTGCCTATGTAAATAAATTTTAATTACATTGAGTACTCTGGGTAGATCAGTTTTAATATCTAATTTTTTATAATTAATATTAATAGGATCCATTTGGGATTTTCCTCCAAGCTGTTTCTTTTCAGATATAATTGAAGATGTGTGTGTCCTCACTGATTTCTATTAGCATACGCTTCCATATGTTTCATTTGATTTGTTTTGGAATTTACACCCCCACCCCTTGTTAAATTGTTCAAGCGGGCATTCATTTTGCACAGCCAACCCAGAAGTAAACCTCCAACATTTACCCAGCCCCGTTTTTTTTGTACTGCATCAGCTGTAGTTGCACCTTTTAAAAGAACAATGCTTAGATTGCCCATGGGAATTCTTACCCTTCCCATCCTGTGCTTGTTAATAGTGAGTAAAAAGTTAACGAGCAACACTACAAATAACTGCATTTAGATCCCATATTATAACTACTCAACAGCCTCGAAGGAAAAAAATAACTATTACTGCCCACCGAATAACTGTTAAGACCCTGCTACACATAATGCACCATTGATCAAGATATAAAAATAGTCAAATCAATACATAGATTGCATAAACTAAACAGTGTTGAGTTCAGTGTCCGCTTTATATTTACATACATTCTCTCTGATATTGATCACTTTTAACCATAAATATCAGTCATTTTAGGTGTCATGCGTGATAAACATTCACAGCTAAATATTATTTACTTGATCAACATCCCTTGATTTTTATTTGAAGGAAGGTAAGTAAAAAAAAAACCATGTGTTATACTTAGAAAAGGTGCCATGGTATTAATATATAGATAACACCCTTGAAAACCATGTTATACTTAGAAAAGGTGCCATGGTATTAATATATAGATAACACCCTTGAAAACCATGTGTTATACTTAGAAAAGGTACCATGGTATTAATATATAGATAACACCCTTGAAAACCATGTGTTATACTTAGAAAAGGTGCCATGGTATTAATATATAGATAACACCCTTGAAAACCATGTGTTATACTTAGAAAAGGTACCATGGTATTAATATATAGATAACACCCTTGAAAACCATGTGTTATACTTAGAAAAGGTGCCATGGTATTAATATATAGATAACACCCTTGAAAACCATGTGTTATACTTAGAAAAGGTACCATGGTATTAATATATAGATAACACCCTTGAAAACCATGTGTTATACTTAGAAAAGGTGCCATGGTATTAATATATAGATAACACCCTTGAAAACCATGTGTTATACTTAGAAAAGGTACCATGGTATTAATATATAGATAACACCCTTGAAAACCATGTGTTATACTTAGAAAAGGTGCCATGGTATTAATATATAGATAACACCCTTGAAAACCATGTGTTATACTTAGAAAAGGTACCATGGTATTAATATATAGATAACACCCTTGAAAACCATGTGTTATACTTAGAAAAGGTGCCATGGTATTAATATATAGATAACACCCTTGAAAACCATGTGTTATACTTAGAAAAGGTACCATGGTATTAATATATAGATAACACCCTTGAAAACCATGTGTTATACTTAGAAAAGGTGCCATGGTATTAATATATAGATAACACCCTTGAAAACCATGTGTTATACTTAGAAAAGGTACCATGGTATTAATATATAGATAACACCCTTGAAAACCATGTGTTATACTTAGAAAAGGTGCCATGGTATTAATATATAGATAACACCCTTGAAAACCATGTGTTATACTTAGAAAAGGGTCCATGGTATTAATATATATGTTATATAGCAAGAAACAGACTAACACGGGGGTATATATAAAAATATATGACTTGTGTTTTTATTAACGAACGCTGGACCGTGTCGCCTAGGAACAGAGAGTTGAGGGAGCGCTTCCAGGGGCTGACGTGGGGTTCGACGTGAGTGTAGCCTCTCTGCTTAGCTTGTCTAGCTTCTTCTTCGACTTCTCGAGACTCGTCTGTCGAGACTGACTTCTTCGACTTCTCTGTTTCGACTTCTGACTTCAACTGTGACTCGACTTCTCTTCTACTGTCGAGGCTGGAGACTCGTCAAAACTGATTCGCTTATCTGTGTTTTCGCAGTCTTTATATATCTTCCAAAAGCGGAAATTGTTTCTCCCGGTTTTTGCCTTGATCACGCGACGCCTACGTAAATTCTCAGAGACACCTGTTCTGTCTGCCTCTTGTGGCCATTTCCGCTACTGCCGGAAATAAGGTCAAACAACCATCCGTTCCTTTCAACGGCCGGAAAACGCCCCCGCTTGCATCCCTTCTTCGGGTGGGGCCAGATTATTATATTACATATAGATAACACCCTTGAAAACCATGTGTTATACTTAGAAAAGGTACCATGGTATTAATATATAGATAACACCCTTGAAAACCATGTGTTATACTTAGAAAAGGTGCCATGGTATTAATATATAGATAACACCCTTGAAATATATTTGACAAGTGGTTTCCATTTAATGAAAGTTTGAAACAAATGTTTTTGAGTAAATACATGAAAACTGTAATTTACAATGTTGAAGGTTTCAGTTTGAAGTTTCTAATTAATATTTTTTTCTTTCCCTCAAATGCTAACCAGTTGGATATTGCAATTGATGGGGCGGACGAAGTTGATTCTCAACTGAACTGCATTAAAGGTGGAGGGGCATGCCAGTTTCAGGAGAAAATTGTTGCTTCGTGTGCCAAAGAATTCATCATTATTGCTGATGACAGGTAAGAGCTTTCTGGAAAATTACGGAATTTTTTCATTGATATTGGATAGTCAGGTGGTGTAATGCAAAGCAACTCTGAAAGAATTTGAAGAACCGAGTTCGAATTTCAGTCAAATTCATTGTATTCACTTAGACATGAATACCTTTGGAAAAAGCATGAATCCATCTTTTTTTTTTTTTTTTTTTCCTTAGCTTCAATAGTAGAACTTCTATCTGGATAAATCATTATCTCCAAAAAAAAATTTGGTCAACTGGGACTTTTATGCCTGCAAAAAAAAAAAAATATTGTCAGAAAGACACCTTCACTCATCAGCTATGTTTGTTTGGGAGGAGGGGAACTGATTAGAACTTTGATAAAACCTAAACACATGAAAGGGAATTTAAACAATTTTCTTTGTTCTTGGCAACAAAAATGATAAGCACTGTTAATTATATTGTTAATTATAAAAGTTGGCAAAGCATCAGCTAATTGTCAATTAATCAAACTTTATCAAATGGTACACAAGGATTTTATTTAGAGTTGGTTCATATATTATAAAAGTTGGCAAAGCATCAGCTAATTGTCAATTAATCAAACTTTATCAAATGGTACACAAGGATTTTATTTAGAGTTGGTTCACATATTTTTAATAATCTAAATCTAATCTAATCTAAACTTATTTAGAAATGGAACTTTGTTTGTGTCCGTTACCTATAGAGTCCGAAACGAATGAACCGATTTTCTTGGAAATTTACACAGTTGTACTATAAGCGTCTGCATGTGTTCTTAGCTAGGTTTTGTGTCAGGATACCCCCTCCCCCGCGCCCCGATAAATATCGATAATTGATAAGGAGTGGTCCGATTTTAATCAAATTTGATGCACTCATAGATGAAGACATAAGAAACGATATTCAGAAGTTTCAAGGTTGCAGTTCTTGCAATAGTGCAGAAAATCCATTATATATGTGTGTGTGTGTGTGTGTGTGTCTGTCTGTATGTCCTTTATACAAATTCACAATTTTTATCCAATTCTCACCAAACTTCACACAAATATTCTTTAGGCTGAGTTTGAGCTCCAGGTTTATGGATTAGTTTTAAAGCTTTCATTACACCCGAGCAACTTCGGGTTATACTGCTTGTAAAGTAAATAAACTTGGAATTATTTCAAACTTTTGTTCTCATCTTGGTTGATATAGGTGTTATAATAGACACAACGTTTCAACCAAGTACCCTCTGGTCATCATCTGATGTCCATAGATTGGCTGATATGGATTATCTTGTTGATTATTGCAAAATATCCTGTGAAATCAATTATTGTTATTTCATGTCAACTATAGACACCTGATGATGACCAGAAGGTACTTGGTTGAAACGTTGTGTCTATTATAACACCTATATCAACCAAGATGAGAACAAAAGTTCGAAATAATTCCAAGATTATTGCAAATTACTCATCTCAGATATAAATACAAATAAAGCAAATGTTTATAAATTTATGAAATTTTTTTTTTTTTTTTTTTTGTAAATTAAATTTCATATTGCGTTCGATTAGTTCCAATTCCATTAGTTTTTAGGATGTTGTAAATATAAGATTATTCTTGTAAATAAACAATCAAATAAATAGATAGCGTTTAATATTTATATTGGAAATTCCGAACGACCAAAAAGATCTATAAATTCATTTTCATGTTCTGGTTTTATTTTAATCATCACTTTTTAAAACAAGCATTACTGAGGGGTGAAGTTAAAAGAATAGCAGTGTCAAGGGGAAAGAATCCTTTTTTTACACCAACAGTAGCACTGGTATTTCAGTCAGTAAATGCTAAATGTTTAACAGCTAATATTACTGTTACCATGAACTGATAACAACCAAGTATGCTTTGGAGGCCATTCACTCATTTAATGAGTTCTGTGGCTTCATAATTACTACATTTATCAGTAGCCTTTTATATTAAAGTGCTGTTTGTGTATGTCTTCTAGATGAATATTAGCTTACTAGATTCAACTTGCATATATGGCATCCAATTTGACTTCGAACACACTTAATCATGAAAGGGGGTTAATTAGTGAGTTAGAATTATTTCCCTTAGATTTGCGAATCGGATTGTTTAGGACTTAATGCAACTTGAAACATTTTCATAAAGGTGTCTTGGTGGCTTTATCGTTTTGCTTGGGGTGAAATGATATAAAATAAATGCCAATAGAAAGTCAGATGATGGCAAACTTTTATAAATCTTTTTTTTTTTTTCCTCATTAGTTACAGGTAATTTGGGAAAAACTGTTAATACGATCAAGATATTTTTTAAAATTATAATGGAACAAAATTCAAAGACTCACAGTATTATTTCTTTTATTTAAAAAAAAAAAAAATTTTTTTTTTCTTTTATTATTTTAGTCTTCAAAGACAGCTATTGCATAAATTAAGCAAATGACTACTTTGATTATTTTATGATTGAGTTGTTATAATTGCAAGAGCTGTTTGAATTGTTCATCTTTTATCTTTTTCTTTCTCTACCACTCCCAAACCCCACCCAACAAATAGCTCAAGAAATATCTAATCGCACTGATGTTTATCCAAGCAACATACATTACCCACACTTTTTCCACGTTTGACTTTATGATGCTGTAATATTAAAATACAGTCATTAGCAATAATTTTTTATGCTGTTACTATTTGCCCATGGGAAATAAAGTTTTTATGAATTACCGCCCTCCCATTTGTTTTCTTTTTTTTCTTTTTCTTTTTACTCTCTGTCAATACTGGTCTTAATCAGCCAAATATTTTTTTAAAAAATAAATTTTTACAAACTTTTTTTTTTTTCCATCTCTTATGTTTTCCTTTTTACTTCTGTAGAAAGACCTATTTATTGCATTTTTTCCCTCTTTAAAGTAGTTTCATTTTGATATTTTGGGTGTAATTATGAGATTCTCAATTCTAGAACATCCTCCAAGTTAGTAAAGCTTTAGTGTGACTATCAAAATAGATTTCGTATTTTCTGTAATTTTATTTCTGTGTTCAAACCAGGATAAGTCTTATGAAGATGCTGATAATTAAAATATGACCAAAATAATCTCTAAATGACTTCCTTTTAAGCAAATAGGTGGAAGTTTGCATATTAATGTCCTGTGCTTTCTGCCTGGTATCTTGTAGTGAGGCTTCATGGCCCAACCTCTGCTGAGGTTTTCTCTTGGGGTTTTCTTCAATTAGTTAAACAACCATGCTAACTTATCCTGTCTACTAAAGTTTAGAAATCCGGTGGTGTGTTTGTTTTGTTGTGTTGTTTTTTGTTTTTTTTTTTCCCCCCTCTTCAATTGGACTGGTTTTCAATCAAAGCTGGAGAGTCTACTCTGCTCTATTATTTAATGGGGGGGGGGCAGTGTTTGAAATCAGATTCAACTTTCAGTTGGACTTGGTTTCTCATTTTGAGGCGTTGACCATTGCACCACCTGCACATCGAGTTACTTTTTTGCATTTGATAATTATCCTATTTTAGTGTTAATCTAAGTTCGATCTTTTTTCAAAGATATTTGCAGGAAAATGAATAAAAGAAAGCTCGACTGAAATTCCAATTTGCCAAGAGTCATAATAGTAATTGTTCCCTGTGAGGATCAAACTTACTTCATTACTAATAGAAAAGCAGTATTAACCTTCTAATCGCTAGTCTATAATGGAACCATTTGATGTCTTATCGCAAGTGAATCCTATTTATTCGTCCTAAAGTAAATTAAAAACATTTTTGGAAAGCTAGTTGTACTGGAGTACAACTAGCTTTCCAAAAATGTTTTTGGAAATGGCCAATATTAATAAGCAGATTTTGATTCTTGCTCTTATAGGAAAAATTCACATGAATTGGGAGAAAATTGGAAACGTGGTGTTCCTATTGAGGTTCTACCCGTTGCATATCGTCCAGTTAAAATAAAGATTGAAGAGCAACTTGGTGGCAAAGCTGTTCTTAGAATGGCAGAAAATAAAGCCGTAAGTAAATCTGTTCTCTTTCTTCCCTTTCTATTTTTTTGCTTTTAAAATTTAATTTTGTAACATTTTTATTTAAAAAAGAAAAATGGCATTGGTGGTTCCCAAACATTATTTTACTGTGTCATATTTTTGAAATTTTCTCATGCCTTGCCAAATTTTCTGTGATAAAATATACTTTTAAAAATAAAAAAAGCAGACGCGGTTAAAGGGAGATAAGGGAGAGCTTCTGGTATAAATTTCAAGTACAGTATTTCCATTGGAGTGAATTGGAATAATGATGCTCTTTTTCTCCCAAACGGTGCCCAACTGACCCTACTGTACAGTGCAGTCTTCAAAACAAGGTTCATGTGAGAAACTAAAAATTTAAAATGGCAACAATTTAATCAACACAGTGTGTGTGTGTATACATTATGCTCATTACGATGGAGCTCTCTAGAGAAGAAAATTTTAAAAACAGTTTCCACTTCTGCGATATATGCATTACTCTTTAGAAATGAATCGAGTTCTTTCGGTGACTGGCGTGTGTATACACTGCTTATATACAACACATTAAAATTTCCCTTCTCTGATTCCATGTGCCTATGGCTTAGCAGGTAGTGACTTCAAGTGACACCAAATTGGTCAAGTTTCAATCTTGGCTAGTAGCAAGTGGACATGCCTAGCCACATTGATTTTTTTTTTGTGTGTGTGTGTGTGTTTTTTTTTTTTTTTGTTTTTTTTTTTAATCATCTCGCCCTAAGCAAGGCATTCCACTGTCACTATTGCGCATGGGGCTACATAGGGGAAGGTAAAGAGAAGGAGTGGTTAGACATAGGGAATGTCAGGAGGAATGGGAGCAGTTTAGTGTGTTAGGAGGTGTCTATTGACCTTACATTTAAACTCCTGGAGATTGTATCCGTCGGGGAAGCAATCATGTGGAAGGGAATTCCACAGTCGGAAGTGCGAGGAAAGAAACTGTTGGAGTAGAAGTTGCGGTTGCATTTCATCAGTTTCACTGTAAAAGTGTGGGATCTAGTTGCTAATCTAGTATCTCGTGCAAATTCATATTTAGGGGGCACCAGTGATCTAAGTTCATCGGAGCAGAAGCCGTGAAAGTATTTATAGAAGAGACACAGGGAAGCCATGTCGCGCTGGTGGGAGAGAGACTGCAGGCAGTCTGCCAAGTCGGTATCTATCACATTACAGACCCTCCTCTGAACCTTATCAAGAAGCCCGAGGAGAATAGCAGAGGCACCCGACCAGATATGGCAGCAGTATTCAATGCAAATGATGAGCTGTGATACAGCAAAATAGGCTTGTATGTGGATTAGTAAGATATATATATATATATATATATATATATGGGGTGATTAAAAACAGCACAAAAGACACTATATAATTTCATTAATCTTATTTTATCCTCTTGTTTTATCAGGTAACCAAAATTATTAACCAATTCATTACTCCATGCATGCCTATTAAATACAACATCAAATCAACCTTCAAACTAATCCGACTTTTGAAAACAAAAACCCAATAATGAAACCATAGCCTCACTAGATATTGAAAATTTATTTACCCATGTACCTGTTTAGAGAAAAAAATTGATACAATTATGAAGAATGTTTATAACAATTTACTTCTCCTATTAAGAATTTGTCCTAACATACTATGAAAACTACTGTTGACTTATATCACTGCCGTCCCTTTCTATGAGCATCAAAACAATATGTATTTACAACATAATAGTGTTTCCATGAGTTCAGTTCTGGATGCAACATTTAGTAAGTTTTGCATGGCTAACCTTGAAAATTATATATTTAATACCTTTAAAAAATACCCTCCATCTATGTAAGATATGTAGATACTATTCAAAAACATAGGTGAAATACATGAACTACAAAAAACTCTTTCAGTTCACACACGAACTTAATAGTAATAATAAAATTCCTTTTATTGATATAGACACCAATAATAATAATATATTTACTCCCTCCCAGTATAAAAAAAAAACTAGTACAAGCTCATGCAAGAATGAACTACAACAAAATAGCAAACTTAAATTAACCATGCAAAATTTAACTCCTCCACGAAGGTTTTCTTTACTGAACTAAAACCATTAAACAGACTCTCAACAATGACTTTTCATCAACAAATTAAATGAGCCATTAGAAATATTAACATAAATTAAACAGAACATAATACTTCCTCAAATAATCCTAAACATATCAACCTACTAAACTATCATCAAATGCATTCGAACAAAAAACAAGATTTTAAAAATACTAATTTAATAAAGTACCAATATATCCCCAACAGATCTAGGTAAAGAAATAAAATAAAAATCATACGTTATAATAAATTTAATACAATCAACTTAATCCTCTCCCCCATCTAGCGTTTTGCACAAAATCAGCATTGTATATCAATTTAAATGTCCTTTGAAAGATTGTATCTCTGACAAAAAAGTGAATATATATGTTGGTCACAAGACTTGAATTTAAATGCACATTCCTGTTCACATTCACAATTTAGGGAAATATTGACAATATATACATGCATACCCCATGAAAAAGTTCAAAATCTTGAAGCTATCTTTTATCAAAAAATTAAAATGGCACTAAACAAAATTAATTATGAGTATAGTAACAATGTTCTAAAATACCTATAACAGCAAGTATTTAAAATATGAGTTCTAATTTTTGGAAGAAAAACAATAGTTATACATAAGTAGTGTAAATTGCAATTTTTATAGGTATTAAAAATAAAGTTGCCTCCCTTGTACCATATAATATTCAAATTGGTCTTACATGTATCCTCAAAACTTGTGACAGTTAAACCGCAAGATATTCATGACTGACAATTTTTCATAACTCGAAACTACTTTTTTTTTTTTTTTTTTTTTTTTAATCATATCACCCTGAGCAAGGTGGTAACGCCACTAATGTGCAGGGTGCTACGTAATAGTGAAAAGATTGGAAAAGAGAAAGCCAGAAACCACATCCTAAACAGGAAACAAGGGACGAGCCTCTTAACCTGTTCAATAGACATGGGTGGAGTGTGAACCGGGCGATAGATAGATCTATACATAAGTTATGTCTTAACAATCAAACCCCTGAATATGATCTTAAATAAGATTGAAAGAATTTGGGAAAATAAAATTAATGAAGACACATCCCATCTCTTTTTTTCATTCCAGTTTTGAAATCAGTTGATCAGTTGTTTGTACATTTTCTTTTTATTGTTTTAAGGGGCCAGTTGTTACAGACAATGGTAATTTTGTACTGGATTGGCTTTTTGAAAAGTCCTGTGATTGGCAAGAGATTAATACTGCCATTAAGCTCATTCCAGGTAAGTTCTTGCTTGTTTTTAAGGGGTAGGGTATGATTGTCTTCTCTTCAGTTTTATATTTTGTTGAGAGGGGCATACGAAATCCAATGTGTCCCAAAGTTTTTTTGTTTTTATCGTATCACCCCAAGCAAGGCAGTAACGCCAATGTGCAGCGGGCTACATAATAGTGAAAAGATTGGAAAAGAGAAAGCCGGAAACCACATCCTAAACAGGGAACAGGGGATGAGCCTCTTAACCTGTTCAATAGACATGGGTGGAGTGTGAACCAGGCGATAGATAGATCTATCTACTCCAATTAAAAAATAAACATGGTGATGGATTACTAAGTTTTAACTTAGTAAAAGTCCAGTCAAGAGATTTCTGCTAAAATCAAAAAAAATTTAAAGAAAACCAATTCAACATGAAAAGCTTAAAATTTTAAATTAGGCAGAAAAAAAAGAAAAAAAGACTTTAAGAATATTCCCAACTTGACACGAGGGTCTTTAAATTTTGGTCACACCAAAATGGCCAGTGAGAGACCCAAGATAGAAGCTTTGCAACAAATGTTTGTAAACCAATATATCTTGTATACAATAATGTGCAAATCCTTGAAACATTTTGAATATATTTTCGGCCATTGTGTTCTCCAACCTTCAACTGCTGTATTTCAATCTGGGTAACCAACAGGGAATTCGCAAGCAAACCCTTTATTTAATCTATGGGAGTAGACTGTTCTCATTAGACTGCTCATGTCTAAGGATATTATATAGTTCTTACTTTTTTAGTATTGTTCAGTTACATCCTATAATAATTATACACAGTGTAAAATAAAAATAAAAATGGGACATCTGTTTAAAATAAGAAGTGTTCACTATAATATAATGGTTGAAGTAATAAAAATATCCAATTAAAATTAAATCCGTTAATTCTTTATAAATTGAAGATCTACGAAGCTAGTTTTTCTGGATTAGCTTTTTGAAAAATCCTGTGATTGGCAAGAGATTAATACTGCCATTAAGCACATTCCAGGTAAATTCTTGCTTGTTTTAAGGCGTGGTATGGCTATCTTCTCTTCAGCTTTATATTTTGTTGGGAGGGGCATACGAAATCTGATGTCCCCCAAAGTTACTCACTTTCTTTACAACAAATGTTTGCAAACCAATATATTTTTATCACTTTAGAGATTATTATAGCAGATACTCCTTATTTGAAATAAACATCACATTTTTATTTATTAAAAATGTATGCATTATGTTTCGTCTCTTGGCCTGCATTTTTAAGAAATCTCAGAAAAGAAAAAGAAAAAAAATGTGTTCTCTGACAGGGATTGAACCTACATCCTTCCACACACACCTTTTTTTTTATTAATTATTTTGCCCCAAGAAAGCAAATCAGAGGCAGCCACTAGTGCACAGTGTGTTACAATAAAAGAAAAGAATAAAAAAAAACAAGGTACAGGGAATGTCAAAGAAAGAATAAGAAATAGCTGTGAATCAAGTAGATAAAAGATGGCAATTGACATTGCATTTAAACCTTTGAAGATTTGTAGCTATCAGGGAAGCAAGCAAACGGTAGGGAGTTCCACAAACAGGAAGTTTGATTAAAGGAACTGTTAGAGTAGAAGAGGTGGTTACATTTAGCTATTTTGATGGTAAAAGAGTGGGACCTAGATGCCAATCTAGTAGCATGAGTAAATACATGTGGTAGGGAAAACAAGGGGTAAAAAGCTTGTCAGGAGAAAATACTTGTAGAAAAGACAGAGGGAAGCCACATTACATTGGTGAGAAAGTGACTGAAGGTGAGCTGCCAAATCAGGATGAATTATATTACAGATCTTTCTTTGGATTTTGGTGAGAACCTCTAGATGAATTGCAGGAGCACCCAACCAAATATGGCAACAGGCAAATGGTAGATTTCTAAATGTGCAAAATTGATTCTGACAAGAAAAACTTCCTGGCCAAACAGTGAACCAACCTTCCTAGCAATAGATGCAGCTATTGATTCAATATAGTCATTCCATTTGAGAGAGTGAGGCCAAAGAGCCGCAGTGCGTTACTCTCTAGGAGACTAGTGGCATCCATTCTAATAGTAGGCAGAAAAATTTCTTTATAGTGGTTAAAGGAGAGCAGTTTCATTTTGGAAGCATTAAAATTTACAAGCCATTTCCTGCCCCAGATAACCACTGATTGGAGGTCCCTTTTGAAGTGCAGCAGCCAAGTTTACTTTTTCAGCCTTGGCAGATTTCTTATTGAGACGGGCGTATATAGATGCCAACTTGGGAATTGATTATATCATGAAGATTAGAAAAAGCATAAGACCTAGGATATAGCCTTGAAGGATTCCTGTGTTTGTATGAAAGGATCTGGAAGCTTACTAATTCAAAACAACCTTCATTTCATGATTTGATAGGAACGATTGCATTAAATCAATCATCGGATTATTTTCTCATGAGTCTTGCGCATAAGGCTAGTATGCCAACCCTGTCATGCTTTTGAGTTATCAAGAGCCTGGTATATATATTCAGTGATGGTTGTTAGCACATTAGTGGTAGACCTGGCAAAACGGAAGCCATATTGTTTGTCAGAGAGAAGGTTGTGAGATGGCTAACTATTTCAATATTGATAATAGCCTCTGATACCTTGCCAAAAAGGGGTTAAAGGTAATACAGTGATAATTAGAGGGGCTAGGAGGAATTCCAACAAGCAGAAATGTTTACTTGTAAAATCTTTAAAATTTTCTTCATAAAAATTGAACTGATAATATTTCCTAAACTTCAGACTAACATTTTTCACCCTTATCCTGGAACTGGATCAAAAATGATCATTTTGAAAGAAAATGTCGTTCCAAAAAAGAAGCCATTAAAAAATTTAATCAATTTTTAAAAAAAAAAAAGCTAAAATATGAAAGTTTTAAAAATTGATAAATGCAAAATCAAGTTAGTTAAATTTTACTATAATTTTTTTAAAAATCTGTGTTATTTTTATTTAAACATTTTGTTTAAATCACCTTAATATTAGGTTGTCTCAAAAGTTCGTAAACACTTGCGAAATGGGTCTATCTGGTCCAGCACAATCGAGACAAGCGATGGGTTCAGAAAGGGCAAGAGACACCGTCGGTTCCAAAACAAGATCGATTTGACATGAAAGTCATGTTGTGCGTTTGTTGGAACTTTGAGGAATCGTACATTTTGAGTTGGTTCTAAATGGTCATGCCATCCGTGTCAAACTTTACTGTCAGCAATTTGAGTAGGTCTATGAAAAGTTGAAGCAAAAGTAACCAGCTCTGATCATCCGAAAGTGTGTTTTGATACAGCAGGACAGTGCCAAGCCACACACTGCCAAGAAGACCAAAGACAAGTTTGAAGAGCTGGACAGCATTGGGGTTCTGCTACATCCAGCCTACAGTCCTGACTGTGCTTCATCAGATTACGACCTTTTCCGCTCAATGCAACACTTTCTGAAGGGCCACCGATTCAACTCGTTTCATGAAGTTGATGAAGCGTGTCAAGAATTCTTTGATTCGAAGCTGGCTGAATGATACTTTGACCAGATCCGAAAGTTTGCAGATCGATGGCAGAAAGTCTTGGAAAATGATGGTCTTTATTTTGAGCAATAATTTTTGTTGTTTTTGCGATTAAAATTTAAATTTTTTTTGCAAGTGTTTATGAACTTTTGGGACAACCTAATAATTTCTGGAATGAGATATTATTTACATGGGAACTTAGATGTTGTGATAACAATAGACTGCATCTAAATAATCACCTTGAATAGTTTTACACAGAAATATTACCTTTCATGTTCTGGATCACGTATTATACTTCATGAATTTAATTGACTACATTTATTTTCTATATAAATATTAATATTAGTGTATTCCAATTATTCACAATCAACAAAGATCCTAAACATTTTTATCGAACATTTGCTTTTACAATTACCTCATGTCATGACTAAATTTTCCTTCAACATCTGTGTATATTTCTGAGATGAGGTAGTGTAACTATTTACATTGTTCAGACTGTTGTCCTCATCTTTACTGTCATGTTGACAACATTTCGGCT
Source organism: Ascarosepion bandense (assembly GCA_037127315.1). Classification (NCBI taxonomy): domain Eukaryota; kingdom Metazoa; phylum Mollusca; class Cephalopoda; order Sepiida; family Sepiidae; genus Ascarosepion; species Ascarosepion bandense. Next base: position 1,474,195 of record JBBBDQ010000448.1, read on the forward strand.
GTTGTTTGCTCTGGTCTTCTTCATGATTTGACTACATTTCCAGATGAGGCATTGTGATTATTTACATTGTTTGGATTGTTGTTCTCATCTCTGTTGTCATAGTCACAATATTTTGACCGTTGTATTCTCTGGCCTTCTTCAAGTGATATTTGTTGGAATTTCAAATCACTCTTTTAAGTCCATGTTCTAGTTCTGCTCCTATGCCTTGGGATATCTATTTCTAGTTAATTTGCCTTGATAACACTCCAAGTTCTGTTTTTTTTTTTTTTTTTTTTTTTTTTTTTTTTTTCCGACGGGGATGGCAGAAAAAATTCATTTTTGGGATCAATCAACTAATGTTTTTATCCATGGACTCAATAAAAGGTTCAGTTCAAAATTCCTACAAAAATCACCTGAAGAAGGCCAAGAATATTCAATGGCCGAAACATGAAAAGGACAGTAAAGATAAGGACAACAAAGAAAATAGTTTAAATTTTCCTTGTTTTCCATTTTTTAAATTCTGTGTATTTGAAATTTATGAAAGAAAATATAACACAAATATTGTAACAAAAGTTTTTCAAACTTGTTGCTCTTATCATTATCAGTGTTATTAATTTTTTTTTTTTTTTTTAGGTGTTGTCGAGACTGGACTTTTTCTTAAAATGGCTAAAGTTGCTTACTTTGGCAAGACTGATGGCTCAGTGATTGTGAAGAAATCGCAAGAAATAAACAATTGTTTCTGATTCTTAAGGCCAGATCTCTGGCCCCTGATTTACCGATTAGAGATCTCTCTCAGAAAATGACCAACTATAATCAAAAACTTTTTTTTTTTTTTCTTTTTGGTCAGGGATCAAAAAGTTTTTTTTTTTTTTTCCTCTCTCTCTCACTTTGTAAATAGAAATTACATTTTAGCATACCTTACTGCTGAGCAATAATAATTTCATTTAGAACTGAAACTCTATATTTTTCAAAGAATCATTGTTTATTTTTCATCATTTTACTGCTATCTTACTCACAGTTTAGGTCTCATCAGTGCCGCATCAGAGTAAAAAAAACAAAAAAAAATATTTTCAATCATGGTATTTTTATTCTCGCATATTTGATGACTTACACCAAAAAGAAAATAACAAAATGCAAGAAAAGTGGTTGCTTTTTATGTAAAATCAAACCTCATTTATTCTTACAAGCTGGAAAATCTTTTCTGTATTCTTTTTTTTTTTTTCTCTCTCTCTCTCTCTCTCTCAGCATATAACAGATAAACAGGAAACTCAAAAATTCCATTAATGTTTGACCATTATTATTGGCACTAGATGAATTCTTTGGTCTTCCTTGTGATCTTGAATTTTTTGTACCTGAGGTGTTTGGCTTTCTTTGGGTGTAAAATTCAATCATTAAAAACTAATGTGCCCAATCAAGAAAACATATCAAATGCCAACGCTCAAAGACTAAGATAGTAATCTTTATAAGTAAAATGATTCATCTCGCAATTCTTAAAAAACTAGAGACCCATTTACATTCAAAGCAAGTATTCAAATGTTAATCATTACGAACCTCAGAAAAACATATCCAACGACAAGTTATTATCGCAACTTGGAGAAGAATATCTTCGTTACTGGTGCCTCTTTTAAAGGTTGTTACGTTTGCTTGTTCTTTTTGCCATGAGGTGCTCGTTATAGAGATCAGGCATTAATAAAATTAATGTGCATAGGTTTTTCCCTTAAATGGACAATATCGTTTCAGTCATTAATTTGAAAGTTTTGTGAAGGCATTATTTTGATGTCATCACTCTTCAGGGTATTTAATTTTTATATTATATATATATATATATATATATATATATATATTAGTTCTAAGGCGTGTTATATTTATGGATTTAAGTGCCCAGCATGAGGAATAGAGAGTATATGGATATGAAAGTTGACATTGGAACCAACAGTCTATTTCATGCTTCAACACAATCGTCAGGCCTGATGATTGCAATTAGCATGACATGGACTGATGCCTCTTGGTGTTGACTCCAATATTTACTCTCATATTTACATACATTCTATCCCTGCTATTGAGCACTTTAACTCATAAATATAGTGCATGCCTTAAAACATACACGTGTGTGTGTGAGAGAGAGAGAGAGAGAATATTCTCAGATATAATCTGTAGAGAGTAACAATATGACTAAAAGAAAGAGACAAGGAGAATTATTTAGTTCTAGCAGACACATTTCATTTGCTAACGGACTTTATTATGGCAAAATAAGAAATGAATTTATTTGAAATAATGTTTCTATAAACAAAAACAAAATGTTGGTTACGAAAAAAATTATAAGGCGCTCATAAACATTCGTTAGGTAAACTGAAAAATATTAAATATTACGTCATTTTGCATACTCAAATTTTTCATATGAAATATATTTAGATTGTTATGGTATAAGACATTGAAATGATGAATTTATCTGTTTATTTTCACACACATGTATGGGTGAAAATATAACAAGAAAATATATATATTTGATATAAAGATACTTTTGAAATGATACGAGTTCATATCAGTTACAGTGAAACGTCTAGGAAAAGTCTCATGTCAGCTTGATCAAACTTGGCAACTAACTGAAAGGCGTCTTGCTGCAAATTCATGAACAGAAGGTTATGCGGTCAGCAGTAAACTACTACTAAGTGAATTATTTCAACCGAAAACATTTTAACACACTCTTTTAAACTGCCGATATTTATGTATTATTTAAAAAAAAAAAAAAAAAAACTTTTGTGGCACTTGACAATCCTGAACAAGAATTGCTTTTCATGTTCATTACGAAGCCAAAGTGACTTACTAAATTTCTGTGTCAAGGAAATCTTTTTTTTTTTTTTTTTTTTTTTTAATCCAATATGGGCAGATGTCTTATCTGCTGAATAGCAAACATTTTGGAACTTTTCAGATATTTTAGGCTTATGCTAAAGCACTAGTTCCCATACAATCACCAGAGTTAAGCAACATCAAGCCTGTAATTAGTATGACTTGTGTCACTAAAACCATTATCTAAAAAATAAAAATAGATTTTAGCATTTTTAAGCATGGAGGTTGATATGCTGCTAAAACAACCAAAAAAAAAAAAAATCAGATATTTTGATATTAGGATGGTACATGGAGACCCTCTTCAATGACATTCTTCAAGTTAAGTTTTTGGGTGTAGTGATGGCAAGGCAACCATGGTAAAGTTTGCCCAAACTTTTTTCCCTATCAAAATGTAGAACTGCATCCTGGAGTTCATACACTTAGAGATTCAGGTGTTTATTTGACACAGTGTATGTAACCAGGTGGTTAGAACACTCGAATGGTCAATTATCAGGAAGGTGACTTCCTGATGTTATCACTATTGAGAAAGTAAATGTCATGTGACACTTTTGGGGAAATGCCATGGGTTGACCTAAGCCTGGAGTTAAATTGAGTAGATAGAAAGAACTCTTTGGGAACTGTTGTGGTCCAGTGGATATCGGCTCGGAACGAGAAATCGGGGAGCGGGAGTTCGAATTCCAGTTGAATTCATTGCATTCACTTACGTGCAAATACCCTTGGGAAAGGTATTAATCCGTCTCTTCCCTCCAGTTATGGGTTAAATAACAGGACAGATTGGGTTCTATAGCCTTGGTCGGCAAGCAGTCTACCGCAGAAAGCAATGGCAACCTACTGCGGGATAATCTTCTGCCCAGTCAGTCATATCTCTTTCGAGACATGATCGCCCAAGCGTGTTTCACGTATGGCACTTAACTGACTGACTGATGGTTGTGCTTGCACAAGGCTACAAGTTATCGTAACCTGAGGGTTTGTGCATACTAGCCTTGTTCAGGCTTTTGTTCATGCTATATAATGCACACTCTCTCTCTCTCTCTCTTTCTCTCTCAAAAATGGTAACGGATGTCCGCTCAGCATAGTTGAAGTATAAACCACGGATATTTACCCACTCCCCAACAAGAGCGGGTTATGACACAAGGTCAGTTTTTAAAGCGGGGAACATGAGCGCAGGCGCTTGGTTCAAACTTCAAATGTTACCCAGCTACCACTGACCATAGATGTGCTCTGGGTTTTGAAAAAACATAAATGTGCCTGAGCAGGCATCTGCAATAGGGATTGGCCAGCTGTCCTAGTAGACAAGTATCGTTGGATATGAGTGATCAATCATCCTATTCTAGGAAGAATATACTTTAAGCAGGTGTTTACAAGAATAGCAACTCGGTCTCCCAGGTATAAAATTTGACATAAGATAAGAGATATGCGTCGTGGTGCAGTGGATGTTGGCTTGGAACAAGAAATCAGGGAGCTGAGTTCCAATTCCAGTTAAATTTGTTGCATTCATTTACATGCAAATACCCTCGGGGAGAGTATTAATGTCTCTTCCCTCCGGTTATGGGTTAAATAACTGGACAGATTGGGTTCTATAGTTTTGGCTGGCAACCTACTGCAGAATAAACTGCCCAGTCAGTCATGTCTCTTTTGAGACATGATCGCCCAAGGGTGTATCACGTATGGCACTTAACTGACTGACTGATGTTATAATATCACTACAGAGTAGGTATTTTGTTTCAACACTTCTTGTGTCTTGTCAAGCGATGGTGCCATCACTTGACAAGACACAAGAAGCATCGAAACAAAATACGTACTCTGTAGTGGTGCTATTTGCTCTACTTTGTATTAACCACTCTTTTAAAAATAAGGGTTTCTTGTTTTAGGTTTTTTCTTTCTTTCTCCTACTCCCCCCCCCCCCCCCCCCAATCCATCCATACCAACCTTATATTTGTATACATTCATACTTATGATTTCACCCCAAGAAACAAGGCGGGGCTTGTATAGGGGATGTTGAAGAAAGAATAAGAGATGAACGGGATTCAAGGAGACAGAAGACGGCAATTGACATTGCATTTAAACTTTTGGAAATTGTAGCTATCAGAGAAGCAAGCAAATGAAGTTTCACAAACTGGGGATATGAGAAAGAGACTTAGAAAAGAGGTGGTTACATTTAACTATTTCAGTGGTGAAAGGGTGGGAAGTAGATGCCAATTTAGTAGTACAGGCAAATGGGATCAGGAAACACTCATCAGAGCCATTGCCATGAAAATAGTTGTAGAAAAACAGAAGCTACACCCATTTTCCAGTGGCTTTAATTTCTTTTGTTGTTGTTGCTTGACCCTGGCAAACATTATTTGGGAAAATGGTAACATCTAATAATCATCGCTGAGACTCTTGCCACTCACAATCTGGTTTATCATCTTTTTTTTTTCCATATTTTTGTTTCAATGGATACTAAAGATTTTTCAAATATTCAGGCCAGTAGAGGGGAAATAAATATATTCTTTAATAAATATATAAGAACAACATCTACTCAATTTTTTTTTTTTTTTTAAATCATATCACCCCGAGCAAGGCGGTAACGCCACTGATGTGCAGGGGGCTACGTAAGAGTGAAAAGATTGGAAAAGAGAAAGCCGGCAATCCTGACATATTTCACTTTTATTAAAGCTTAATCGGAGAATGAGAGGAAAAATAGGAAGTTTCTTTTTTCCAATATCACATTCTCTGAAGCTTTAATAAAAAGGAGACATGTTAGTGATATATATATTCAGAAATTATAACATGGATATGTTACAATATCACTACAAAAGTAGCTATTTTGTTTCAACACTTGTGTCTTGTCAAGTGATGTGGTTTATTTTAAATTGAATGGTTTTAAAAGGTTAACAAGCAAAACCCCTTTAATCAGGGAGGCATTATTGTATGTACAATGTGGGCCAATCAGAGTAAAGCAACTTCTAATTTGGAGAATATATGTGGGCAGACTTAAAAATAATCATTATATTAAAATTTGATTAAATCGAGATCAGCATTATTAATTAACTTTATTTTTGTTGCGAAATTTAAAAAAAAATTTTTTTAGTTTAACAATTTAGTAGATTTAGAAAGTTATTCGTATATTAAACGAGGAAGAGAAAGAATGCATACATAAATAAACGAGTATATTCACAAACACTGGCAAACACACATACAAATTAATATACCCATGCATATATACACACACAATAGCTCTACTTTGTATTGAGCACTATTTTTAATATTCCTTTGAAAAGGAATATTATTATTTCACCCATACTTGTGTGTGAATATATATATATATATATATATATAGTGATGATCATCCACGTATACTGTCTTAATATGTATAGGAAAGGATATTAATAAAAAGTTTTGAATTTAAAAACGTACTTTTTTAAACAGTATTTGTTTATTTTTATAGTATTTTATATTTCAGACCGCCCTCGGTCCTTCATCAGAAACAAGTGATTTTTAAATTAGAATTGGAAACGTATTTTTACGATAGCGTCCTAATACTTTTTTGTTTACATCACGTGGTGTCGATAAACCAATCAGCATGCGGCACGTCCGTTTGTTTATTTTCGGTAAACCAATCAACACGCGGCACGTCCGTGGAGAGAGTCTGTTTGTTTTAGACAAAAAATCTCTTGGAATATCTATTTTTTTGTTTATATCGCATGGTGTCGATAAACCAATCAGCATGCGGCACGTCCGTTTGTTTATTTTCGGTCAACCAATCAACACGCGACACCTCCGTGGAGAAAGTCTGTTTGTTTTAGATAAAAAATTCCTTGGAATATCTGAAAAAACATTCTTTTTACCTATTGAAATATTTGTAGAGATTCAACACACCTAAGTCCCTGTTTAACCCTAGCTTGTGTGTGTTTAATTTTTAAATTCAGTACGTTTCCAATTCTAATTTAAAAATCACTCGTTTCTGATGAAGGACCGAGGGCGGTCTGAAATATAAAATACTATAAAAATAAACAAATACTGTTTAAAAAAGTACGTTTTTAAATTCAAAACTTTTTATTAATATTCTTTCCTATATATATATATATATATATATATAGTCATCCGCAGACAGATCTGTTTGGCTGTATCACAGCTCATCAGTACAGTTAGACTCCGATTGCTTTTTAACCCAGGATTGAAACCCGACTGAATTGGCGTCAGTCAGCAATCCTACCCCTGGGCTATGGGCGCTTTAGCGTGTCATGTATCATACACCAATAGCCAGAGTGCTCTAATTCATTACTGACTGAGCGATGCGCAGATGCTAGAGTAGCTAGTTTTTTCAAAGTCTACCATTCTTCCAGAGTGCTCAATCAGGGTGTGAGACCGTAAATAGTCATATATTCGTCATACACACACACACACACACACACACACACACACACACACACACTATATATATATATATATATATATATATATATATATATATATATAAGCATAGTGATGATCCACGTATACTGTCTTAATATGTATAGGAAAAACTACTAAAACGTATTTTTTGACAGTATTTTATTTCTGTTATTATATTTGATATTTCAAACCGTCCACGGACTTTCATCAGAAACAAATGATTTTAAATTTAAATTAGAAGCATTTTTGCAAGGAGCGTTCATCCGAGAGATTGTTTACATCACGTAACGCAGAAAGCAACAGATTTTTTTTAATATTTGTAAACATAAACCTATATGTCCAAATAGTGGATATATTGGTGAATCTGGAAATAGCTTTAGATTCCGTTTCAATAATCATAAACTAAGCATACGCCAAAACAACCCATATTCCCTCATAGCCCAACACTTCAATCACCCGGGACACACATTAGAAAACTGCAAATGTTTACTAATAGATTCTGATTTTAGTTCTACATACTCACGCAGAAAGAAAGGAAAATACTGGATTTTAAAATTAAATACACATAGGCTAGGGTTAAATAGGGACTTATGTTTTGAATCTTTATAAATATTTCAATAGTTAAACATTTTTTAGATACACTGAAAAAAATTTTCTTTAAAACAGCATTAAAAGTATTATTAATAATAGGTTTACATTTACAGATATTAAAAAAATCTGTCACTTTCTGCGTCACGTGATGTAAACAATCTCTCAGACAAACGCTCCTCGCAAAAACGTTTCTAATTTAAATTTTAAAATCATTTATTTCTGATGAAAGGCCGAGGACAGTCTGAAATACCAAATATAATAATAGTAATAAATAAATATTGTCCAAAAAATACATTTTTAAACTTACAACTTTTTAGTAGTTTTTCCTATATACATATATATATATATATATATATATACACACACACACACACACACACACACACACCTCACCTTATACCAGTAATTTGTTCCAGGAGAAGTGACTTAGTCAAAAAACAACTGAAGCTAAATTTACTTGTCTTCAGGCTAAACCACAAATAATCATTTCCAGTTCTGTATTTTATTTATAAATGCATTTTTAATAATATATGGCCAATAAGAATCTATTTTAAGCATACAAACAAATAAATGTTAGTTTTTAATATAGTACAGAAACAAAAAAGTAATGTAAATTTATGAATACATGTACACACATACTTGTAGATATTTGCAATTTGACGATCTTTACAGTACATTGCAGACTCTTGAATAGTTTGCTGTAAGCCATCATAAAATAAAATTATTTTGCTATAGAAAATAAGCTAATTTATGTTAAATTTACATTTACGGTAAATGTAGGTATTTTAATGGTTTATATACTATTATTCTTATTTATTGTACAATAAGATGATTTTATATGCTTTTTTCCCCTCCACATGTACAGGAACACTACTTCTTTGGTTAAAGAGCTAATTGCACTCATGTTAACGAATGTCACCTGCTAGGCACAGATATTTCTATTAACATTGTCAAACAGAAGCTTCAAATTAATTGCTTATGAAATCAAGAAAGCCTACTGTATTTTATTGGGTATAATACGAGACCATATCTCTGGAGCAAAAAACTGAATAAACTATTTCCTTGAGCATGATATGACTCCGTAGTACAGAAATCGCTATATAAATTCTTTTGTTAAAAGTTGTGCCCTATTACCCATTGAAATTTCAATGTCGTACATATATTTCACTAAAATATTTAATTTTTCACAATATTAACGATTGGAAGTGAACTGGATGTTTAGCCATCATATTTCTTTTAGTTTTGAAAACTTATTTTCAGGTTAAAGTGCTAACTTAACATACTTTTCTGTTGGATATGATTTTTATTATATTACTGTGTATTAATAAAATATGAAAATAAAAAAAAATATCATTCATTTAGAATGAAAAAAAATTGCAGACATACCAAATACCTTTTTGTAAATCATTATTCACATTGTTTCATTATCTGTTGTGCTGAGTGTTTTTTGTTTTTAAGTTGAGTATAAAAATTTCTGGTAACATGTATACTTGTGCATAATACACTCGCACACACGTCATTTAGATTGGTTATAAATTATAATTCATTTCTATGAGCTAAATTATCTCATTTCATCAGACCACCGTATTCATTCCATTTGGTACAAAAAATTTTACCAGAATCTGAATTATGATGTATTGTGTTTTCCTTTATGAATATCATATTGCTCTGGATAATATCCACTGAGCTCTATACAAATATAACAGTTAACATGTTATAATATTAAGTAGATCTTGGATTATCCTCACCATTCAAGGACTTGACATCATTACCTCTACATACATACATATATATATATATATATATATATATATATATATATATATACTGAATCACTATGGAAAAAAGCAAACATAATAGCAATACTAAACCAGCTAGTTTGAAAACGCCCAAACCAGTCTGCATCTCTTTCACTAACATACGTGGTATCCATACTAACTCCCTCAGCGTAGATTCATTCCTTCACACTAACTCACCTGATATCTTAGCCTTATGCGAAACTAACCTTAACCCTTCTATCCCCTCTTCTGAGTTCTACGTCCCTGGCTACCTTCCTCTTTTCAGGAAGGAGTCCAATGTTCATATGCATGGGCTTGGTGTGTATGTCAATGAACACCTCCCCCTAGCTAGGGTGACATCTCTTGAATCCCTGGATCATTCTGTTTGAGAAAAGATTTCAAAGTGCATAATATATTTACAACAATGTAAATTTACCAGCAGTCGAAACTGCTTAATCTTGAAAGAGATCATTGTTCCGAATATTTTTGGAATGAATTAAAAACTAACATAATTTACTTGGTTGAACATTATTTTTCATAGATACTCGTAATTGTGTAGATATTCTGATTTTATTTAAACAGTATATATATATATATATATATATATATATATATGTGTGTGTGTGTATGTATATATATATAATATACACACACATATAACTGTAAATTTGTCGTTGAACATGTCTTGAAGAACCCACCGAGTATAAACGCAGAGGGTAAAAAATGGAAAAAAAGAAACAAACTAAGCACTTGAACATTAGTCAAAAGAAAATAACCCCGAGACAAATAACCTAACTCGTAAAGCGCTCAGTACACTAGTAGAGCAAACAAGTAAGTAGCTAACCTAGAGAGCCAATGAACCTACCAAGGTTTCACCAAATTGAATCTTTAGTGAAAGTTGGCCCTACTTACACACACATATATATATACCGGTCTAAATATTTTTGAGAAATTTTGTCAGGATTCAAACTTGCAACCCTAAGAGCACAGGGGAATCCATCAATTGACCTGATGTATCTCAGAGAGCTTGACCATGAATGATCTCACAGTCTAGGCATTATCTTTAGACATTATTTAAGTTTATTGAAAGTTCTCAGAAAATAACTTTCTGTTGTTTGGTGAAGTGTTGTCATTTAATTTATTGATCAAGATCTTAGTTAAAAATCATGAAAGAGTTACTTCCCTTGCATCGACAAAATATATTTCCTTTCTGAAATTTTTTGAGTGTGCCTATTTATGCTAAAGATATTTTTTTTCTCTACTAGGAAATCCCTGAAAAAAAATTCGTTAATTGAAGCAGTAAATAGAGAAAATTTAATTAAAACCAATAATTGTATTTTTGTATATTTTTCCCTTGATTGTTTTTTTTTTTTTTCATGTTAAAATTTAACACCTGAAAAATAAAAATAAAAATTTGGTTCAAATATCTGCACAGTGGACAGAAATAGTTTTTTTGACAGAATATTCTCTTAGTCTTTACTAGAAATTAATTTTTAACAATATTCTGCTATTTTTTTCTAGAAATTAGTACGAATGCAAGATAGAATAAAATCTAATGAGTTGCTATATATATATATATATAGTGTGTTTCATGTACATTCTTTAAAGATTACTAGCAGTGTTGCTCGGATGTAATGAAAGCTTTAAAACTAACCCATGGTCCTGGAGCTCATACTCAGCCTAAAGAATATTTGTGTGAAGTTTGGTGAGAATCAGGTAAAAATTGTGGATTTGTATAAAGGACATACAGACAGATAAACAGACACACACACAAACATCTTGCCATATATATATATATATATATATATATATATATAATCGATTTTCTGCACTATTGTAATAACTGCAACCTTGAAACTTCTGAATATCGTTTCTTATGTCTTTGTCTATGAGTGCATCAAATTTGATTAAAATCGGACCACTCCTTCTATAACCCAATTTTTTCTATTATCGATTTTCGATATTTATCGGAGATTTCGACACAAAACCTAGCTAAGAACACTCGCGGACAACTGTGTAAATTTTCAAGAAAATCGGTTTGTGTGTGTGTCTGTTTATCTGCCTGTATGTCTGTATTTTTTTTTTTTTTTTCAGCCCTTGTATTTTAGTTTTTGCTTCGGGTTTGGCTCTAAGTAGGTATAATTGTAGTTCGTAGTCTCAGCCATGATACTATTTACACAGAGGATTTATTTAGCCTTCAAAATTCAGTTTACGACAAACAAAAACTTATTTGATATCGATAGCAGGAAATCAAAATTTGATTTACATCCATTCATTTTTCTTTCAGTCTACGGTTTTGCTTTAACTGGAAACAACTATTGCTTTTTAGTCTTTCATGCCAACGTCCAAAGAGTCTGAGCTCCAGGACCATGGATTAGTTTTAAAGCTTTCATTACACTCGAGCAATGCCAGGTTATACTGCTAGTACATATTAAGTTAAAAATATTTCTACATAATCTAAAAAATAACAACTTTAAAAAGTACTAGATTGGCAATTAGGTCTCATTGTTTTACATTTGAAATGGCTAGATGTAATTCTAAGTTCTATGCTAACACTTCTTTAATTGGTACTTCTCGATAATGGAATTTTCTTTAGGATTTTTGCTTTCTAGTCATTTTTCAATATTTTTAAAGTACATTATTTGTTGTCATATTCACCAAGTTTTTGTTCACCTCTGCTGTGGTCAGGTATTGAACTCAGAACACTTTAGGTCATATCACTGGATTACTTCAACCAACATTTGTAAACACTTTAGGTCATATCACTGGATTACTTCAACCAACATTTGTATCTACTGGGCCATGTCAATAAAAGCATTGGTTAAAATAATTCACTGACTTGACCCAAAGAGTTGTGAGTTCAATACTTGATCACAGCAAAAGTGAAAAAAAAAACTTGGATAGCAGAATTACTAAAGGGAAATAACTGAGATGTCCAGTAAAGGAATGGCATGTGAAACTAGAACAATGTATCCTGGTAGAATAAACAAAGGGTTCAGTTTCAAAATTTCAATGTATATCACCTGAAGAAGGCTGGAGCATACAACGGCCGAAATGTTGTGAATATGGCAATAAAGATGAAGAAAACAATCTGAATAATGTAGTTACAATACCTGGTAAATTTTTTATTTGTTTCCCAGAGGCCTTTACTCCTTCAAATCTGTTCGAAACATCCTTATTTCCATGCAAATGTAAATGCTGAACTCAATCGATAATAACTTACCTTTTTTTCAAGTTAACGAACAGAAAAATATCAAACTTCTTGTCACTGTTTATCTCACCCCGTATCCATGTTTCAAAAATCTGATTTTTTTAATCATATTACCCCGGGCATGAATGACTTCATGCGTAGTTTGCCGATTTTTCAGCCATTTTACTTCCTTTTTGCAATTACTACGCGGAAATTGAGTTCCGAAACCAAACAAATCGCAGAGTAATTGCTCAAAGGAAGTAAATAGGCCGAAATAAGTATCCTACGCCTCAAGTCATTCAGTGGTGAATCAGATATGAGAACGGTGGTAAGGGGTGAGATATAGTCCGATTTTTTTTTTTTTTTTTTTTTTTTTCTCTGGTCGATAACATGAAAAAAGGTAGGTTTCTTCAATAAACTATTATCGATTTGAGTTCAGCATATACATTTGCACGGAATTAAGGAAGTTTTGGAAAGATCTGTGAAACTCTCTTCTGGCTTCTTGCTTTCCAGTCAACTTTGATCTTCAAAAATTTAAATGCAGTGTCAATCGTTTTCTTCTGTCTTCTTAATTCCTCTTCTTTTATTGTTCTCTCTCCTTAATTATGTTTTCTTCTGGTCATATTATCATAAGTTTTATGCTAACAGTTTCTTCTCTCGTTTGTGGAATTCTCTTCCTGTTTCTTGCTTTCCAATGAAATGGGATCCTTAAAATTTTAAATGCAATGTCAATCGTTTTCTTCTGTCTTCTTAATTCCTCTTCTTTTATTGTTCTCTCTCCTTAATTATATTTTTTCTAATATTATTTTAAGTCCTATGCTAAACGTTTCTTTTCTCGCGTGTGGAACTCTCTTCCAGCTTCTTGTTTCTAGTCACCTTTGATCTTCAAACATTTAAATGCAGTGTCAATCGTTATCTTCTGTCTTCTTAATTCTTGTTTTTTTATTGTTCTCTCTCCTTAATAAAATTTTTCTGTTTCTCATATTCTTTCAAACTCCGTAACCTCTTGAGTGGAGTTATTGCCTTCCTTGAGAGTAAAATGATTGAAAAAATACTCAGAAAAAAGGCCGCTAGTATAGTATGTGGCCTAATTTTTTAATGTAGCCTGCAGAATTCTGTCACTGGTATACTATGTAGCCTACTATAAAAATGTTTTATAAAGAAGTAATAAAACTGTCTGGTAACTATTAGTTGCAGAACTGCTTGTTCCAATTAAAGGATGCTGTTTTAGTATATTTAATAACCAGTAGTTAAAGATTCTGTTTTAGTATGTTTAGGGCTGACCTGAAGGAGACTACCAACACATTTAAATTTGTTGTTTTCCCTTTTTTTTTTTACATTTTTAAATGCAGTCTTATCTGTTATTACATAAAGTTTCCGATTATCAAAACAAATTTGAAAAAATTTCAATATTTAAACAATTTGGTTGGGGGGCTCACTTTCTCATACAATGTTATAGTAAATCGATCCTCTATTTTGGAGCTACTTGTGTTGGGATCGCTTTGTTTTGGTTGTTTTGGGACGAGTTGTTGCTCTTGTTTTTGTCTTTTTCAAGTTTTCTTCAGTTCTTATGATGGCATCTTCCTCGGAAACTCCAAGAATGGCTTTATTCAAAAATTTCGCAAAGGTTTCATTAGTTGAATATGCACAGTGTCGATTTACTATAAGGTTGTATGAAAAACTGAGCCCCCGATAAAATTGTTTAAATGTTGAAATTATTACGAATTTTTTTATCAATCGGAACATTTATGGTTTAATCAATAACAGTGCACTGAAAAAAGTAAAAAAAAAAAATTATAATCAACCAATTTACAGGTGGTCATAATGTCATACGGGCGAGTGGTTCCAAAATGGAGGATCGATTTACTATAATGTATAAAAAAAAACTGAGCCCCCCCCCCACCCCACCCCCCCGCCAAAATTGTTGTAATATTGAAATTTTTTCAAATTTTTTGGTCAGTCAGAAAGTTTAGGGTGTAATTGATAAGACTGCACTGAAAAAAGTAAAAGAAAATGAAAAACAACAAATTTAAAGGTGGTGGTAGTCTCCTTCAGGTTCACCATGTTTAGTTACAGGTAGTTAAAAATGCTGATTTAGTATGTTTAGTTACAGGTAGTTAAAGATGCTTTTTACTATATTTTGTAACACATAGTTAAAGGTCTGCAAGTAAAAGATAAAAAAATGTAAAAAATAATTAGTTTCATTAAAAAGGCGAATACTTATAAATATACTCTTACTGAGGGAGGACACATTTAAACCAGTACGATACTAGAATTGAAGATGCAGGCCACATACTATCAGTCAGTCAGTTAAGTGACACGATTGGCCGATCATGTCTTGAATGAAACATGACTGATTGTGCAGAAGATTTTCTAGCAGTAGGTTGCCATTGCTTTCTGTGGTAGACTGGTTGCGAATCAAGGCTGAAGAACTCAATTTGTTCCACTATTTAACCCATGGCTGGAGGGAAAAGAGATGTATTAATACCTTTGTCAAGGGCATTTGTGTAGTGAATGCAAGAAAGACAACTGGAATGTCTACTCGGCTCTCCTATTTCCTATTCCGAGTCAATATCCACTGCATCACAACACACATCCACGTACAATAATGGCACCCAAAAAGATTGTTGAGGAAATAACAATTATTTTCCTTCTTTCTTTGATACTAGAGTGTCCATCAAAAGTTCATCAAACTTGTCACTCCTTGAAAAGAAAATCCCATTTTTATCAAACACTGACAATCCATTGTCAAGAACTGAATTGTTGACAACACTTCAGAAAGGATTGCGACTTCCTTAAAATACATTTACATCATCTCTCGTATTTTTAGCTTTCCCTTATAAGGTAAAGCATTGAACTGGTGAGTGTAAATGTTTGCAGTTCTGTTTTTGTTTTTTTTTTTTTTTTATATCTTTTCTTTTCTTTTTTGTCAGCTGAACAGGTTAAGAGGCTCATCCCTTGTTCCCTGTTTAGGTTGTGGTTTCCGGCTTTCTCTTTTCCAATCTTCTCAATTTTTTTTTTTTTTTTTAAATTGGAGTAGATAGATCTATCTATCGCCCGGTTCACACTCCACCCACGTCTATTGAACAGGTTAAGTGGCTCATCCCTTGTTCCCTGTTTAGGATGTGGTTTCCGGCTTCCTCTTTTCTAATCTGTTCACTATTACGTAGCCCCCTGCACATCAGTGGCGTTACTGCCTTGCTCAGGGTGATACCATTAAAAAAAAAAAAAACACTTTCCATATGATAGATAATATATAAGTAACATTTAACATCAGTATATTCCCTTGCCAATTTTTTTAATCATTTCCCTCCAAACAAGATAATTAATCCTCAAAGATACAAGGGGTTACTGAGTGTGAAGTAATATGAGAAAAAAAATTTATTAAAGAGAGAGAGAACAAGAATTAAGAAGGCAAGTCAGTTAAGTGCCATATGTTATACACGCTTGGGCGATCATGTCTCGAAAGCGACATGACTGACTGGACAGAAGATTATCAATCACGAGGTTGCCATTGCTTTCTACGGTAGACTGTTTGCCAGCCAAGGCTATAGAACCCAATCTGTCCTATTATTTGGCTCATAGCTAGGGGGAAAGAGATGTATTATTATGTATTAATTAGTGGGGGATCAGTTTATTACTTCATAACAATAGAAAACCGATCCCCCACTTTATGACCAGTAGTATCCTTAATATCCCAATTATTATATTCAGTCAGTCACTTAAGTGCCATACATGATACACGCTTTAGGTGATCATGTATCGAAAGAGACATGACTGACTGGGCAGAAGATTATCCCGCAGCAAGTTGCCATTGCTTTCTGCAGTAGACTGGTTGCCGACCAAGGTTATAGAACCCAATCTGTCCTGTTATTTAATCCATAACTGGAAGGAATAGATGGATTAATACCTTTCCCAAGAGTATTTGCGCATAAGTGAATACAATGAATTCAGCTGGAATTCGAACTCGGCTCTCTGATTTCTTGTTCCGAGCCGATATCCAATGCACCACAACGCACATCCATGGCCAAGAAGTGTAAAAATTCTCTGCAAATATACTTTCTTTGGCAATGCTATAAAAATCAAAGTTGTTAAGGACACATGGTCCAGTGAATATAGATGTTGGTTAGTTCCTGACTTCACTCTGAGAGTTGTGAGTTCAACTTGTATACTAAGCTACAGCAGTGGTGAACAAGTAACTTGCAGGGTTATAGGGAGATGACTCATGACTTCCAATCGAGGCTAATGAAGATGATATAACCCAGTGATTATAATAAAAGGTTTGGTTCGAAATTCCTAGCACCTGAAAAAGTCCGGAGTGTACAACAGCCGAAACATACAAATGGCAACAAAGATGAGGACAAGAGTCTGAATAATGTAAATATTATAAATGCCTCATTTCAGAAATATAGACAAATAGAATGATCTATTATTAAACGTCGTACAAATGGCAACAAAGATGAGTACAATAGTCCGAATAATGTAAATACCGTAAATAATACCTCATCTCAGAAATATAGACAAATAGAATGATCTATTATTAAACGTACAAATGGCAACAAAGATGAGGACAATAGTCCGAATAATGTAAATACTGTAAATACTACCTCATCTCAGAAATATAGACAAATAGAATGATCTATTATTAAACGTACAAATGGCAACAAAGATGAGGACAATAGTCCAAATAATGTAAATAGTGTAAATACTACCTCATCTCAGAAATATAGACAAATAGAATGGTCTATTAATAAACCTCGTACAAATGGCAACAAAGATGAGGACAATAGTTCGAATAATTTAAATACTGTAAATACTACCTCATCTCAGAAATATAGACAACTAGAATGATCTATTATTAAACGTCGTACAAATGGCAACAAAGATGAGAACAATAGTCCGAATAATATAAATACTGTAAAGTTGTTTACACTTCGGTGAAATGGTATCTACTGAATTTCAAGCTTAATTGTAGTACTTCCTTATAGATTTGTTACCATCTGAAGTTAAACACACGCAGTTCTGGGAATGCCATCAGTTGTAAAACTGAGAATTTATTTAAGGCTCGAATCGAAACCTGAGAAAGGCTTAGCGCAGTGGTTCACAAACTTTTTTTTCTCTGAACCACATTTTCAGGATGAAAATTTGCTTGTGCTTCACCAAATGTTATGTGATAAAAATAAAAAAAAACAGAGAACGTGTTAAAGGGAGATAACTGCGTATTCAAATGGATGTGAAAACGATTAAAAAAAAAATTTGATGTAATGTAAAAATATCACAATGATAAAATTGGTCAATAATTATTTCTAAGGGACTCGGGGATGTAATTACAAGTAATTCATAATAATATTTTAAATTTATATATCATTTTGTCATATGAATTTTTTAAAACTGTTTTTAAATCTTCGTCTTTTAATCATTCTGCCTCCCCTGCTATCCTCTACTGCCACACATATGTGGCGTGACAAATCGTTTAGAAAACACTGGCCTTTTGAGTAGAGTAATCAAAACATGGTAACAAAATAAGACGGATGAACATTTTCCAGGAAATCTTTGTCTCTGAAAATTCAAACTAGTATCGATCTACATCCTTGTTGGGTTTATCATTCTCTTTTGGCAGATGTATTCTTTCAAACTGCCTTTGATGTATGATTTATTGTTATAATGAGTCATCACAAAGTTTCAGAAAGGATTAATGTCCTGAATATGTTTGAGAATAACAAGGACATGACTTCAGTCATTGACAAGTGGAAAGTAAGGAGTGATTCACAAACGTATTCCCTCAGTTTTATGACAGAAGCAGAAAGTACATTTGCTTGCATAAAAAAAAAACAATTAAAATGCACTTAAACCAATGCTAAAAGTTTATTTGGTAGAACAGTAAATAAAAGCCAAGTGCAATAAAAGTTCAATCAATTTTGTTTGTTATCAGCGCAAAAAGGAAAACACTTTTCTCCCTCCTTATCTATTTTTTGTTTCTTCATATATATATATATATATATATATACTAGCAGTATAGCCCAGCAGTTGCTCAAGTGTAATGAAAGCTTTAAAACTAATCCATGGTCCTGGAGCTCAGACTCTTTGGACGTTGGCACGATAGACTAAAAATCAATAGTTGTTTCCAGTTAAAGTGAAGCCATAGACTGAAAGAAAAATGAATGAATTTAAGTCAAATTTTCATTTCCCAGTATCAATATCAAATAAGTTTTTTTCGTCGTAAACTGAATTTTGAAGGCTAAATAAGTCCTCTGAGTAAATGGTATGATGGCTGAGACTAAGAACTACAATTGTACCTACTTAGAGACAAACCTGAAGCAAAAACTAAAATAAAGGGTCTGAAAAAAATACAGACATACAGGCAGATAAACAGACACACACACAAACATCTCACCTTTTATATATATATATTATCGATTTTCTGCACTATTGTAAGAACTGCAACCTTGAAACTTCTGAATATCGTTTCTTATGTCTTTGTCTATGAGTGTATCAAATTTGATTAAAATCGGACCACTTCTTCTATTACCCGATTTTTTTGAACATCGATTTTCGATATTTATCGGAAGTACCTTGACACAAAACCTAGCTAAGAACACTCGCATACGCTTATAGTATAAATGTGTAAATTTTCAAGAAAATCGGTTCAGCCGTTTCGGAGTCTATAGGTAACAGACACACACACACACAGACAAAGTTCCATTTAGAAATAGGTTTATATATATCTATATATATATATATATATATGTATGTATATATATATGAGTAAACAGAAAAGGTGGATGAATATCTGACTGCTGTCAAATCAGTTGGGTTTCATTCCTGGCTTGAAGCAAAACGCTTAATCTAGTTGTACTGAACAGCTTTGATGCAGTGAAATAGGCTTGTCTGCAGATGGTTTATTTATGCTCTCGCTTGCGATTGAGCCCTGCAGAGAGGGGAAAATTTCATAAACAGAAGCTATTTACAGCTTTACTCTATGTTCTCTGGTTAACATGTACAACGCTTGTTTGAAGCGGTTGTCGGATAGCACTCACTCACTGTTGGCAATGTTTACATATCGTAAAATTCATTATACGCTATAAAATCATCCTTTTCCTGACATTGCGCCTATGGTCTGGTGAGTGAATATCCAACTGGTAACAAATCAGTCAAGTTTCAGTCTCGGCTTGAGGCAAAATGAAGATCTGTGATTCAGCGAAACAGGCTTGTCTCCAGATGGTTTTTATATATATATATATATATATATATATATATATATATATATTTCTGACATTGCGCCTATGGCCTGGTGAGTGAATATCTAACTGGTGACAAATCAGTCGAGTTTCAGTCTCAGCTTGAGGCAAAATGAAGATCTGTGATACAGCGAAACAGGCTTGTCTGCAGATGGTTTATATATATATATATATATATATAAGAAAGGGTAGGTATGAATCAAATAAAATTCATATCCATAATGATTTAGGGGGTTTGGCTAATTTCAAGCCTTTTAAAACACTTCAACTTGATCAGCATCCTCACTTGATAAGACAAAGTTAGTGTTGAAACAAAATGGCTACTTTTGTTGTGATATTATAACATATTTATGTTATAAATTCTAAATATATCTATAGTCACCCTAGAAGGAGACTATGTTGATGAATAAAGTTGAATTTTTCCTAAAAGTTGTTTTATTAGTTAGGCCCGGGATTTATTGAGTGATGTGTTAGATAGATATGAACAGATAATGATGTATTAGACAGACATACAAAACAGACAGATAGATATGAATAAAGCAACATATCTCAAACAAGAGAGGAACACACTGATTTTGAAAAAATGTCTTTCCTACCTCTAAATATCTAGAAAATGTCTCAGCGTATGAACCAGACCTGATTTTTGGCTCCCAAATGCAAATCAAAACACCCAAGGAAGGCAGTGGCATCCCTGAAAAAACAACAACGCTTGTCTCACTGGTCTGTGAGCCTGGTTTTTGGTGCTCTGTCGACCGACATTTGGATAATTCAACATTTCTCACTTTATATGCAATGACATATGCAGGACAGAATGTGAGAACATGTGAGATTTGAAACATGATGAGTTAGGACAGCTGATAAATGGACAGAGAACAGAGTGACATAGATAGATAGATAGATGGATAGATAGATGGATATAAACAGATTAACATAGATGGATAGATAGATGGATATAAACAGATTAACATAGATGGATAGATAGATGGATATAGACAGATTGACATAGATAGATAGATAGATAGATGGATATAGACAGATTGACATAGATAGATAGATAGATAGATATGAACACAATGAGATAGATAGATAGATAAATATGAACACAATGAGATAGATAGATAGATAGATAGATAGATATGAACAGACTGGAATAGATAGATAGATATGAACAGACTGGAATAGATAGATAGATAGATAGATATGAACAGACTGGAATAGATAGATAGATAGATAGATAGATATGAACAGACTGGAATAGATAGATAGATAGATATGAACAGACTGGAATAGATAGATAGATAGATAGATAGATAGATATGAACAGACTGGAATAGATAGATAGATAGATAGATAGATATGAACAGACTGGAATAGATAGATAGATAGATAGATAGATATGAACAGACTGGAATAGATAGATAGATAGATAGATAGATATGAACACAATGAGATAGATAGATAT
Source organism: Ascarosepion bandense (assembly GCA_037127315.1). Classification (NCBI taxonomy): domain Eukaryota; kingdom Metazoa; phylum Mollusca; class Cephalopoda; order Sepiida; family Sepiidae; genus Ascarosepion; species Ascarosepion bandense. The sequence goes on from JBBBDQ010000448.1 coordinate 1,495,657, forward strand.
GAACAGACTGACATAGATATGAACACAATGAGATAGATATGAACAGACTGACATAGATAGATATGAACACAATGAGAGAGATAGATAGATAGACAGATAACAGACTGAGTTCGATAGTCATATAGGTGCACTGGGCTAAACAGTGGATCTTTCTACATGTCTCTTTCGAGACATGATCACCTAAGTGTGTATTATGTATGGCACTTAACTAAATGATATAATATGAAATTTCAGCCAGAAATTTTAGAAATCTTATTAAAGAAATATTCATGCTCTTTTGCAATAATAGCTATTAACTTTAGTTTTTGGTCGGTACACACTACACAGTTTCAGTTGTTATTCAAGATTTTTATATTTCATAAACATTAAAACACAAATAACAACTGACCTAGATTGAGAAATCCTACTAGATATCACTCTATATGCACTGCCGGCCATAATTATTAGGCCACCCCAGTTTTTTTGTTTTTTAAAGAAATGATGTATATCATACTATTTTTAGTATTTTTTGCCAAGTGGATAATTTTAAATGAAAATAGAAAGGTTCTTTTGTTATTATTACTTTGCAAAATTTTACAAAGCAAATAGCGACAATTTACTCATCGCACACTTTAGATTATATATATATATATATATATATATATATATATATGTGTGTGTGTACACTACCAGATATATATGCTCTACCAACTATAATTATTAGGCCACCTCAGTTTTTTAAAAGAAATTATGTATTTCATACTATTTTTAGTATTTATTGCCAAGTGGATAATTTTAAATGAAAATAGAAGGGTTCTTTTGTTATTACTTTGCAAAATTTTACAAGGCAAGGAAGCAAAGATGAATTCATCCGAATCACCCTAAATTTTCTTTATTCTTTCATTAATTAAATATATATAAATTCATTTGATGCACATGTTATTGTGCAGTATTAACAAAAGAACCATTCGATTTTCATTTAAAATTATTCACTTGGCAATAATTACTAAAAAATATTATGAAATCATTTTTTTAAAACACTGGGCTGGCCTAATAATTATGGCTGGTAGTATATATATATATATATATATATATATATATATATAGATAGATAGATAGATATATGTAGCAAATCTACAGGGTGCGATGAGTAAATTGTCGCTATATGCCTTGTAAAATTCTGCAAAGTAATAATAACAAAAGAACCATTCTATTTTCATTTACAATTATTCACTTGGCAATAAATACTAAAAAATACTATTAAATACATCATTTTTTAAAACACTGAGGTGGCCTAATAATTATGGCTGGTAGAGTATATATATAGTGTTGAATAATATATAGTGTTGATAATGTTTAGTGATAAGGTTGTTTTTTTTTTCAGTCGTTTTACTGATAAAAGGAATTTTGGCCAGCAAGCCTTTTCTAGTAAAGTGCTTGATATTGGGGTGGAAATAGAGCATTGATAGGATTAATGCAAAGAATTTGTCACTTTAACTGAGCAGGTTCATGCTGACTTCAAAGTTTTGTGAGGGCACCATTATGATGTCATCACTTTTCAGGGCTAAATTTTCGATCTGAGATTGAAAACTTAGCAATTACGAGTGACAACATGTGTGTGTGTGTGTAGTGACTGTAAACAATCCGTGGTAAGAAACCTTCCCTTAGTAAATAATCCCAGTGGATCCTAATAATATAATATTAAAGATTATAAAATATTAAAAATGATCCACAAAAAGACCACAAAGTATTTAACTACAGAGCAAATACTTATTAAATTATAAATTTTTAATAACCTCATCTGGGGAAGAGTCTATTTCAGCAGCCGAAGATGTTAGTTGTCTGACTTATCAACCCCGGTGTGGACTGTGTTCATGTCAGAAGTACAAATTTCGTCAGGCAAAAGGCACGAGACAAGGATCAGTGGAGGGTGGAAGGTAACTTCAGTATTAACCTTATGACAATAATTTAGGGTTATGTGAAGAATTAAAAATTAGTATAGATTAAAATGAAGAAAAAAGCAAGTGAAGGTTGAGAATAACCTGAAAGCTGATTAAAAGAACTAATGGACAAATGGAAAGGGAGTTAGGGAGATCATAGAGAGGGGAGAGTTTAGAAATGTTAAATGGTAAGTGCATAGAGGTTATAGAGGGGAAGAACCAGAATTATACATGTGGCATTAGAAGAACTAGAGAGTGAATATATAGAAATATAGTAGCTAATTGAGTTAAATCTATATTATAGAAATTTGAATTTGTTTTTATACCAACATTTAAGTACAAATTCATTCCTCTGATTCAGTAGTTGGTTTTATTAATGTATTTTATTATTCTAATTTTTTCTTCTAAACATACGTTATATCTATCTATAAGACTGTTAAGAGTATGTGCAGAACCAGTAATCTTCCAAACTATCTTTGGGTATAGGCCTTTCTCTTTCAATTCAACAATTTTTTCCATAAAGAGCTGCCTGGTATTATATATATATAACACTCTCTGCCTTTTCTATAAATACCAGCATGGTGATTTTTCTGATCAACTTTTCACTATGGCACCTAGACGTTACAAATTTAAATGCAGTCCTAGATTTGCAGCAAGGTCTCATCATTTTCAGTTAAAATGGATACATGTTACTGTAAGTTCTATGATAATTGTTTCTTCTTTTGAACTTCTTGCCTCTGGAGTTCTCTTCTGGCTTCTATGCTCCCCAATCAACTTTGATCAACAAAACTTTAATGAAATGTCAATCGTTATCTTCTGTCTTCTTAATTCTTGTTCATTTATTGTCCTCTTCTCTCCTTAATAGTAGTTTTTCTCATATTCTCTAAGCCTGTAACCTCTTGCGTCCTATTGGCTTTATTGCCTTCCTTAGGGCGAAATATAAAAATTTAAATGCAATGTCAATCGTTATCTTCTGTCTTCTTAATTCTTGTTCTTTTATTGTCCTCTCTCCTTAATAGTAGTTTTTCTCATATTCTCTAAGCCTGTAACCTCTTGCGTCCTATTGGCTTTATTGCCTTCCTTAGGGCGAAATATAAAAATTTAAATGCAATGTCAATCGTTATCTTCTGTCTTCTGTCTTCTTAATTCATATTCTTTTATTATCCTCTCTTCATAAGAGTATATTTTTCCTCATATTTTCTAACTCTCAATAACTTTGCCTCCTGCTTCTTCATAGCTTTATTTCCTTACTTGGAGTGAAATGATTAAACAAAACTTCTCTTGTGGGAAATGTCCCTGACCCTGATGCCCCAAATATAACATAAACATCTCTGTATAAATCTCTGCAAGCCAGATGAATTCATGAAAATAGGAGATTGACAGCAGCTGTCTTCCTTAGACAAGGGGTCAACAACCTTTTGCTAACTATGTGCCAACTTAGGGTTTTAAAATCATTCAATGTGCCAACAGCATATATATTTTTATGCAAGTCAAGGTCAATATACCTGTTCTATAATATATTTTATTAAGTAATATACCATAATATGTGTCGATTTAGGGTTTTAAATTCATTCAATATGCCAACAGTACACATGTTTTTATACAAGTCAATGTACCTGTTACACAATATATTTTATATAGTAATCTATCTAAATCTAAACTTATTTATAAATGGAACTGTGTGTGTGTGTGTGTGTGTGTGTGTGTGTGTGCGTGTGTGTGTCTATTACCTATAGACTCCGAAACGTCTAATCCGATTTTCTTGAAAATTTACACAGTTCTATTATAAGCGTCTGCGAGTGTTCTTAGCTAGGTTTTGTGTCAAGGTAATCCCGATAAATATCAAAAATTGATAATCGAAAAAATCGGGTTATAGAAGGAGTGGTTTGATTTTAATCAAATTTGATACACTCGTAGACAAAGACATAAGAAACGATATTCAGAAGTTTCAAGGTTGCGGTTCTTACAATAGTACAGAAAATAGATAATATATATATATATATATATATATAAAAGGCAAGATGGTTGTGTGTGTGTCTGTTTATCTGCCTGTATATCTGTATTTTTTTCAGTCCTTTTATTTTAGTTTTTGCTTCGGGTTTGGCTCTAAGTAGGTACAATTGTAGTTCTTAGTCTCAGCCATGATACCATTTACTCAGAGGACTTATTTAGCCTTCAAAATTCAGTTTACAACAAAAAAACTTATTTGATATAGATACCAGGAAATCAAAATTTGACTTACATCCATTCATTTTTCTTTCAGTCTACGGTTTCACTGGAAACAACTATTGCTTTTTAGTCTTTTGTGCCAATGTCCAAAGAGTTTGAGCTCCAGAACCATGGATTAGTTTTAAAGCTTTCATTACACCTGAACAACACCGGGCTATACTGCTAGTTTTTATACAAGTCAAAGTCAATGTACTTGTTATACAATATATTTTATATAGTAAACTACATTAATAGAAATAAACTGTTTTTAAAACTTTTTTAAAGTTTTTATTATTAATGGAAGCCTTGCTCTTGCACAGTTTGTCTAATTGCTCAATATTGGTGTTACAAGGATGCATTTATATATAAAAATGATAATGTCTAAAAAGTTGTAGTCAGCGATTCTATTGAGTCCTACTTGTTATTACAAAAAAGTTTTAATTCATTAAGTAGTCGTTAAAAATAGGAAATTAGAAATAGAACATTTGGAAGATTCTAGAATCATAATGTCCAAGAAAATTCAAGTAAAATCTAGAGAATTCTAAAAGATTCTAGAATATGCAAATTAGGTGTTAGCCCCTATAAAAATAGGTTTTGGGAAGAGAGTCGTTAGTTGTTAACAGGATTTGCTGACATTATCAACTTCAGCCGATTTGTGGATCTGTGCATCCAGCCGAAAGAATCTCTAAGAAAAGTTGCCAACCAACTAAAACCTGAAAAAGAAATTCATAGAACTAAAAGGGTAAATAGATATTTTTGACTCTTTCATTGAGCAAACTAATAATTATTCTTTCTTTATTGGAGTAGATAGATCTATCTATCGCCTGGTTCACACTCCACCCATGTCTATTGAACAGGTTAAGAGGCTCATCCCTTGTTCCCTGTTTAGGATGTGGTTTCTGGCTTTCTCTTTTCAATCTTTTCACTATTACGTAGCCCCCTGCACATCAGTGGCGTTACCGCCTTGCTCGGGGTGATAACATTAAAAAAAAAAATATACATATTTGAGGATTTCCTAAAAGTATAGAACTAAAACTTATCTTAACTGGGTAAAGATATTTGCCACCTTCCTTCCCCTTCATAACACTTACTTGTCACTCTGCCAGTAGTAAACTCTGTTTTCTGCTTTAAATGCAAAACATTGTAAATTTTGTATATATATATCATTTTGTATTTATTGTAAATTAAATATTTGTATGTGATTTTTAACTCTGAGTTTTTGGTCAATCATTTTTTTCTTTTGTTACACTTAACATGTAACAATTGGCAAAATACTTTGTTGCTTTGAGTTTTACACAATTTTCTAAATGTTTAGATGTTAAGCAAGTTCATTGTGAGCTTTAATGTGAGTGAAAATTTACTCACAGGAATAAGTTGAACCAAAAGCCGAAAAAAGAGCAAAAGCAATTTTGTTCAAACATATGAAAGATCTTGGAAGGATGTTCACCAGTTGAGAAGAGCAGTGTAATCTTTTCTAAAGTTTTATGTTCCAGAGATGTCCTTAGTTCAACAAATCGTGCGATTGGAAATTGCTTGGCATGCGTGCTGTAGGTTGCCGAACCCTGCCTTGGACAAAAAAGACAATTGTTGAAAAACCAGATGAATTTGCCAACTAAAAACATCCTTCTTCCCACGTTTGAAAAGCAGACAAGATTCAACCAGATATCTATTTTTTCCATCCAACATCACAGAAAGGCTAGTCAACATTTGACAAACTGTACTTAAAAGAAAGTATATTCAGTTCATTAACAACCGTATTTAAAATTGTCAACAATTTACACATTTTTGGTGAGGAGATGTTGGCTCTTTTCATTTCAAAACTAGAGAAATATCAGCGTTTATACAAACATTGATAATAGACCCTTAGACTGATAACCTAATTCTAGGACTTTACCAAAAATGGTTTTCTCATATGTTATAATTTCCTTTTCAAAGAAAATCCCTTTAAATTAAAAATAACACCAGTCGACATTTTTTTCCACCCAAATGTTGTTGCACAACGGGCACATGTTTCTGGGCTATTTTTTCATGTTGAATACGAGAATCAATCGCAATTTTTTTTTTCCATTGCATCATGTTTTCTCGGTACAAGTAGTGATAGGGATGGGTAAAAAAAAGTGCCTAGTTGGCTACACCTATCTGGTGTTTGGTGGCTATTTTAAGTGCTGACAAAGAAAATTCTAATCTTGCTAGTCCCAAATGCACTTGCCAAGCACCCCAACAACCCTCATTTATTAATGTTTCTATGCACGTTATATAGAGACTGCATGACAATAACAGACCTCCGTAAATTCAAGTGATATACTACCAATAAAAACTAAAATCGCTGCCCTTAAATGACTTCTTCTATGAAAATTAGAGAAGAAACAGAAATCACAAAGTTTTAAGAAGCTAAGAACATGGAGGGCGCAAAGATATTTTCCAATGAGATATCTCTTATAAAATCAAGCATTTTCAGGTCAGCTTATCTGAACCGAAACAACTTAGAATTCACTTTGAAAGTTAGTTATTTAGATACCCTTTCTTAAATGATAAATCATTTTAACAGGAAACTAAATATATCAACCATGTCACTTACATATTTAAGCCATGGCGTGTCTTTGTGAATTAGTAATTTTGGCCTATTTTAAGCAAAATAGAAATTTATGATAACAGTATTATATTGATCTTTACCAAAAAAGGTCTTTGTAAATATTTTTACATAATTCAAAGGCTTACAACCATATCACGTCTAATACACCGGTTCTCACTCGATCACTGAAGTTAAGCAACAATGAGCCTAGTCAGTACTTAGATGGATGACCGCTTGGGAATATCAGGAGCTGTAAGTGTTTAGTGACGGATGTGCGTTGTGGTGCAGTGGATATCCGCTCGAAAAGAGAAATTGGTGAGCCGAGTTTGAATTCCAGTTGAATACCCTACATTCACTTAAGCACTGGTACCCTTGGGAAAAGTATTAATCCATCCCTTCCCTCTAGTTATGGGTTAAATAACAGGGTAGGACTTGGGGAACCTGCTCTTAAAAACAAATCCCAATGAATCTTGATACTCAAAAAGAAAAATGTATTACTAGACACAAAACTTATATAAAAACAACAATAAATTGTTGAAAGAAAATGGTATTACCAGCAATAAATAAATAAAAATTTAGTTGGTAATAAATGACCCACTGAGGTGTTGATATGCCATAAAACTAACCAACCAACCAACCAACATAATTCAAAAAATTTCTTCTGAAGAATCCCTTTTTTTTACAAAGGTTTCTTGAATGAATAGACCAATAGACATAATTCACACTGTTTAATAAATAAAAATTCTAAATATTATATTATAAATTAGTTTATTTTCTACTATCAGAAAATAATTTTAATGACTGTATTTGTTATCTAAGCCTACAAAATCATTTTATTTTTTAATGTTTTAGAACAAATCACATTCACAAATAAAGAGTCTGCGATGTAAAGATCGCCAAATTGTAAACATCTACATTTACAAGTATGTATGTATATGTACTCATAAATTTAGATTACTTTTTCTGTACTATATTAAAACCTAAAATTTGTTTGTAAGCTTAAAATAGATTCTTATTGACCATAAAAATGCATTTACAAATAAAATACAGAAAAATGGGAAGGGTTATTTGTGGGTCTAGCCCAGTGGAAAGTAAATTCGGAGACAAGTAAATTTGACTTATGACATGTTTCAACTTAAGTCACCTCTCCTGGAACAAATTAGCGACATAAGTATTGTATGACGTCCCCAGCCCGGTTCACACTCCACCCACGTCTCTTGAACAGGTTATGGGGCTCATCCCTTGTTCCCTGTTTAGGAGGTGGTTTCTGGCTTTCCTCTTTTGCAATCTTTTCACTTTGGTTTCTTTTTTTCAATTGGAGTAGATAGATCTATCTATCACCCGGTTCACATTCCACCCTCGTCTATTGAACAGGATAAAGAAGCTCATCCCTTGTTCCCTGTTTAGGAGGTGGTTTCCGGCTTTCTCATTTCCAATCTTTTCACTTTGGTTTCTTTTTCAATTGGAGTGAATGGAATCTACTCTATCACCCGGTTCACATTCTACCCTCGTCTATTGAACAGGATAAGAAGCTCATCCTTGTTCCCTGTTTAGGAGGTGGTTTTGCCGGCTTTCTCGTTTCCAATCTTTTCACTTTGGTTTCCTTTTTTTTTCAATTGGAGTAGATAGATCTATCTATCACCCGGTTCACATTCCACCCTCGTCTATTGAACAGGATAAGAAGCTCATCCTTGTTCCTGTTTGGAGAGGTGGTTCCGGCTTTCTCGTTTCAATCTTTTCACTTTGGTTTCCTTTTTTTTTCAATTGGGTAGATGATCTATCTATCACCGGTTCACATTCCACCTCGTCTATTGAACAGGATAAGAAGCTCATCCTTGTTCCCTGTTTAGGAGGTGGTTTCCGGCTTTCTCGTTTCCAATCTTTTCACTTTGGTTTCTTTTTTTTTCAATTGGGTAAGATGATCTATCTATCACCGGTTCATTCACCCTCGTCTATTGAACAGGATAAGAAGCTCATCCCTTGTTCCTGTTTAGGAGGTGGTTTCCGGCTTTCTCGTTTCCAATCTTTTCACTTTGGTTTCCTTTTTTTTCAATTGGAGTAGATAGATCTATCTATCACCCGGTTCACATTCCACCCTCGTCTATTGAACAGGATAAAGCTCATCCCTTGTTCCCTGTTTAGGAGGTGGTTTCCGGCTTTCTCGTTTCCAATCTTTTCACTTTGGTTTTCTTTTTTTTTCAATTGGAGTAGATAGATCTATCTATCACCCGGTTCACATTCCACCCTCGTCTATTGAACAGGATAAAGCTCATCCACTTGTTCCCTGTTTAGGAGGTGGTTTTCCGGCTTTCTCGTTTCAATCTTTTCACTTTGGTTTCCTTTTTTCAATTGGAGTAGATAGATCTATCTATCACCAGTTCACATTCCACCCTCGTCTATTGAACAGGATAAGAAGCTCATCCCTTGTTCCCTGTTTGGAGGTGGTTTCAGCTTTCTCGTTTTTTTAGTCTTTCACTTTGGTTTCCTTTTTTTTTCAATTGGAGTAGATAGATCTATCTATCACCCGGTTCACATTCCACCCTCGTCTATTGAACAGGATAAGAAGCTCATCCCTTGTTCCCTGTTTAGGAGGTGGTTTCCGGCTTTCTGTTTTAATCTTTTCACTTTGGTTTCTTTTTCAATTGGAGTAGATAGATCTATCTATCACCCGGTTCACATTCCACCCTCGTCTATTGAACAGGATAAGAAGCTCATCCCTTGTTCCCTGTTTAGGAGGTGGTTTCCGGCTTTCTCGTTTCCAATCTTTTCACTTTGGTTTCTTTTTTTTTTTCAATTGGAGTAGATAGATCTATCTATCTCCAGTTCCACATTCCACCCTTGTCTATTGAACAGGATAAGAAGCTCATCCCTTGTTCCCTGTTTAGGAGGTGGTTTCCGGCTTTCTCGTTTCCAATCTTTTCACTTTGGTTTCTTTTTTCAATTGGAGTAGATAGATCTATCTATCTTGGGATACATTCCACCCTCGTCTATTGGAGCAGGATAAGAAGCTCATCCCTTGTTCCCTGTTTAGGAGGAGTGGTTTCCGACTTTCTCGTTTCCAATCTTTTCACTTTGGTTTCCTTTTTTTCAATTGGAGTAGATAGACCTATCTATCTTCGAGTTCACATTCCACCCTCGTCTATTGAACAGGATAAAGCTCATCCCTTGTTCCCTGTTTAGGAGGTGGTTTCCGGCTTTCTCGTTTCAATCTTTTCACTTTGGTTTCCTTTTTTTCAATTGGAGTAGATAGATCTATCTATCACCCGGTTCACATTCCACCCTCGATATTGAACAGGATAAGAAGCTCATCCCTTGTTCCCTGTTTAGGAGGTGGTTCCGGCTTTTCTCATTTCCAATCTTTTCACTTTGGTTTCTTTTTTTCAATTGGAGTAGATAGATCTATCTATCACCCGGTTCACATTCCACCCACATCTATTGAACAGGTTAAGAGGCTCATCCCTTGTTCCCTGTGTAGGATGTGGTTTCTGGCTTTCTCTTTTCCAATCTTTTCACTATTACGTAGCCCCCTGCACATCAGTGGCGTTACTGCCTTGCTTGGGATGATATGATTAAAAAAAACAAAAAAAAAAGCATGTACAACCTGACTTAAATTCAGCCATCAGCCTCACACAACATTTCCACGGCCGGCTTCCAGAATGGCAAGCTGCAGCGGAAAGACTGGTGTGCCAGCAATCTGGGAAGAACTGCAAAACTCCCCTCCTCCTATTTCTTTGTGCTGTGTCCCTTCAGAATGTAGGTGATCATGGCCCTCCACATCTTTCTATCACTTGTAGCTCTTAACACACTTTCTCTTGTTATCCCTCCCAAACCTTGCTCTGCCATCCATTTGCTCTAGCCCATAAATCTACAATATAAAGAAACTAACATGACCACAAAGTGAGGGATCAGTTTATATATTGACTATTATATAAAATTGTTCCCCCTCTTTATATTTTACTGGAACATTAATAAATAAGTTTTCTACATCTAAGGAAACTTCTTTTACTATGTGCCATGTCTTTTCAGGATATAGGCGATCATGGCCCTCCACATCTTTCTATTACTTGTAGCTCTTAACACCCTTTCTCTTGTTATCCCTCCCAAACCTTGCTCTGCCATCCATTTGCTCTAGCCCATAAATCTACAATATAAAGAAACTAACATGACCACAAAGTGAGGGGTCAGTTTATATATTGACTATTATATAAAATTGTTCCCCCTCTTTATATTTTACTGGAACATTAATAAATAAGTTTTCTACATCTAAGGAGACTTCTTTTACTATGTGCCATGTCTTTTCAGGATATAGGCGATCATGGCCCTCCACATCTTTCTATCACTTGTAGCTCTTAACACACTTTCTCTTGTTATCCCTCCCAAACCTTGCTCTGCCATCCATTTGCTCTAGCCCATAAATCTACAATATAAAGAAACTAACATGACCACAAAGTGAGGGATCAGTTTATATATTGACTATTATATAAAATTGTTCCCCCTCTTTATATTTTACTGGAACATTAATAAATAAGTTTTCTACATCTAAGGAGACTTCTTTTACTATGTGCCATGTCTTTTCAGGATATAGGCGATCATGGCCCTCCACATCTTTCTATCACTTGTAGCTCTTAACACCCTTTCTCTTGTTATTCCTCCCAAACCTTGCTCAACATTTGCTCAAGCCCATAAATCTAGAATATAAATGTATAGTAATTAGCATGGTCACAAAGTGAGGGATAAGTTTATATATTGATTATTATATAGAATTTATCCCCCTCTTTATATTTTACTGGAACATTAATAAATAAGTTTTCTATGTCTAGGGAGACTTCTTCTTCTGTGTGCCGTGACCCTTCAGCATGTAGGCGATCATGGCCCTCCATATCTCTCTGTTGCTAGTAGCTTTTTACAAGCTTTCTCCCCTTACCCATCCCAACCCTGCTCTGACATCCATTTGTTCAAGTTCATCAAGTATGTTAGCATCATTTTTCAACTGTCTCTCTTTCCCGGTATCTGACCTGTGAGTATCAGATTCTCCAAGCCCTTCTTCCTCATTACATGTCTCAGGAACTTCAGCTCTCTTTTCCTGATGTTAAGTATTAGTTTCTTTTTCATTTCCATCCTATACAGAACCTCATCATTGCTCACATGTTCGGTCCATGGCATCCCCAGTATCCTTCTGTAGGACCACATCTTGGTTACTTTGAGTATCTCCTTCATCTTTGAGGAGATTGTCCAGCATCCATTGCTATACTTAAGAACAGACATCACCTAACAATTCAGTGCCTCCCCTTTTTTTTTTACAGTCTCTCAGTTCTCTATTCAGCTTCTCAAATGCATCCTTCAAATATCCTCTTCATCAAGGCTGAAATTCTTCAGCTACAAGATCAGAGATAGGGCAGGAACAGTGCGGGTTCGTCAAAGACACTGGAACAAGGAACGCCATATTCATGATTAGGATGCTCTCTGAAAGGGCATTACAAATGAAGAAAGACTTGTACCTATGCTTCATTGATTACGCGAAAGCATTCGACAAAATACGACACAAAGAATTGATGGAAATGCTAGGCAACCTCGACATTTTCGGCAAAGACATAAGAATAATCAAGAATCTCTACTGGCAGCAAACGGCCTGCATACGGACAGGTAACAACCTCAGTAGATACACAAAGATAGAAAAAGGCGTAAGACAAGGATGTGTCTTTTCACCGGATTTGTTCAACCTATACAGCGAGAATATTTTGAGGACCCTAGATGACACACCAGGATTTGTTATTGGAGGCCACAACCTGAACAACATAAGATACGCGGACGATACAGTGCTGATTGCGGACACGGAAAGGAAACTACAAGATCTCATACAGAAAGTAGCAGTGGAGAGTGACAAGAAGGGACTACAAATAAACTTTAAGAAAACTGAGTGCATGGTCATCAGCAAAACATACAACCCAAAATGCCAAATACAGGTGGGGGATAACAGAATCAAACAAGTCCAAGAATTTAAGTACCTAGGAAGTGTTCTAACAGGAGATGGAAAGTGCGACATGGAGATCCGAAGGCGAATTGGCATGGCAAAGGACGCGTTCCAGAAGAAGAGCAAAATACTAACACACAGGAAGATCTCAATAGAAACGAAGAAAAGAGTGCTAGACTGCTACGTGATGTCAGTTCTTCAATACGGCTGTGAATGCTGGACAATATCATCGAAAATGAGGACAAAACTGGAAGCGGCCGAAATGTGGTTCTACAGAAGGATGCTACGGATATCGTGGACTGAGCATACAAGCAACGATGAAGTGTTAGAAAGAATAGCAACAAAAAGGAAATTGATGCTGAGCATCAGGAAGAGATAACTGAAGTTCCTGGGACATGCAATGAGGAAGGAGAGCCTGGAGAACCTGATACTGACTGGACAGATAGAAGGAAGGAGAGACAGAGGAAGGCAGCGGATAACATATTTGCAGGGTCTGATCAGGTGGATGACGGAACGGGGTTGCCAGGAGCAACAGGAGCAAACATACTAAGAGCCACAAGGGATAGGGAGACGTGGAGATCCATGATCGCCTACGTCCTGAAGGGACAGGGCACATAGAAGAAGAAGAAGATTATCTTGGCTACATATCTTCAGACATAACTCATCACACACATTATTGTAAAAGACACATTATCCATCCTCTGTGCTCATAATCATTATGTGGTCTCCATAAACGTTTCTTCTATTTGTCTTGTTCTTTGAGGACATAGGTGATCATAACAATTTTCCATTTTTTGTTACTCTCGATATTTTTTAAAGGTTTACTATCCCTCCTAATCCCTGTTCTACTATCTACCCAGAAAACTCCTTAAATAGATTACTTACTGTTTCCGTAAACCGGATGTGCGTTGTGGTACATTGGATATCGACTTGGAACGAGAAATCGGGGAGCCAAGTTCAAATTCCAGTTGAATTCATTGTATTCACTTACGTGCAAATACCCTTGGGAAAGGTATTAATCCGTCTCTTCCTTCCAGTTATGGGTTAAATAACAGGACAGATTGGGTCTATAGCTTTTGCTGGCAACCAATCTACCACAGAAAGCAATGGCAACCTACTGCAGGATAATCTGCCTAGTCAGTCATGTCTCTTTTGAGACATGATCGCCCAAGCTTTTACCACGTATGGCACTTAACTGACTGACTGTTTCCGTTTGCTTTTGTTATCAATACGTCCTATTAGTGTTAAATTCTCCAGACATTCTTTTCTCACTATGTGTTCCTTGAAATTTGAATAGCCTCTTTCTGATTGTAATTATACATTTCATTATAATTCCTGTTAAAATTTCCTCTTTGATCAGATGGAAAATTATTGCATCCTACATTTTTTAAAAGCCTTTCTTTGCTTGGAGCAATATGGTCTAAAATATCTTACGTTTGGACATCAAGTAATAGCTGTGGCTTTCATTAACTTTGTCGGATTCGTAAAATCTAATTGCACAAAAAATCTAAGCATACATACCTACACCTTTTTGCGAGCCAATTAAAAAATCATATACGTATTATTCATACACCTATAAAAACAAACTTTTTTATGTGACAGTTGGCTCACAAACTTAACTTTGTGAGGATGTCTTTGTAAATAAATCGGATACAATTTCTCATTTATTAACCTATCAAGATTTAGAGAAAAACCTACAATCAGAGCCTACTCTAAATGTCTGCAACCCATAAATAGCATAAAATTTTGCTTTCTTGCCAGAGAGAATCCAATTGTCAACTGGACACCATGTTCAAAAGACATGCATTTGCTTTCTCTTTGACTTTCTCTTTTTCACTGCAATCATTAAAGCTCCTTCTTCTCTTTTACTGTCATCAAAAAAAGAAACAAAAAAATGAAGGTCAAAGACACCATTTTTGTTCTTATTCTCACTAAGGGAATAACTTTTCACTGACTACAATCACACATGCACACACACACATACACATATTCATTTAACATTATTCAACTGACCTTAAAAAATGAACTTAAAAAAACACACATTCAAAGGAGAAAGATGTTATACATTCTTTCAACATATATTTTAAATCAATAAAATAATCTGCCAATTTCTCTTAAATAAATTTTACATTTATTATTACAAGTGAGATCTTTTTTATCCTTTTTTCATGCTTGTTCAACAAAATTTCTTTCAATGTCGGTTTGCTCGGTTATGTTTGACACAAGGCCATTCACAAGCATAACCAACCCATAACCACAACATGTCCTGCATTTCAGGTTTTGTCATCTGATACACTTTAAAAATAGTTTGTTTGAAGTCACCATGTGTGTATGACTTCAATGTAACTGCTATAGAAGGCTGTAGTAGGCAAATACAGAATAAATATTTGTGGTGGTCGATGCATGAGGTGAACCTGTGCTTACACTATAAAAGAAAACCTATTTACAGATGACTCCATGAATTCTGGTACCTTAATAATAACATTATCATTATTTATATATATATATATATAATGATAATGTTAATTCTAACATTATCATAATCAACAATATCAACGGTTTTTGTACTCACTCTACCAAACAGAAAAACGTAAGAATTTTGGAAAAATTAAATAAAATTTAATATAAACTTTCCAAGTCCATATATTTGGGCAGCAACCTTCTTTTTTAACATCTTTCTAATGAAAGATGTTAAAAAGAAAGATTGCAATCCAAATATACACTAATATATATATATATATCTTAGAAGTAGTAACAAACTAATGGGCAGGCAGTCCAATCCTTGTCGTGATTTACTTAAGAGTGCTCGTACTTAGTAGGGTACTATATATATGTTATTTTTAAGTTTCTATATATAATAATTTCTAAAAAATATATATTTTACTGCCTGATGAGGTGCTAATAAGATAGTACCGAAACACAATGCCTCTTGTGTTGCAGTAAACTATGTTTTTATTATAAACTTATAATAAAAATATTACCATATATATATATATATATATATATATATATATATATATATAAATGATAGAATGAAGAAAAAAACAAAACAAATAGGAAACGCATGTCGATCTAACATGTTTCATTTTTATTAAGTCTTCTTCAGAGGCCAAGACAAAAATGAAAAAACAACAAAGAGACAGTATACTGGTATGTTGTGATTTGGGGGTTAAATATTATATAATTATATATATTAAATATATATGTGTCACGTGCATTAAAGTAACAGATTATTATATTTTCATTATTTTTTAAATGTATGTGCATGGAATATTTTCATTGTAAAGTATATATCTGTTGCGTCGGGTAACAGAATTATATGAAATAATACAAAACAATGTAATAGTATAAAAGTAGGTGTATTGACAGGAAAGAGAAGTATTTACAAGAGGTGAGGATTAGTAGGATACAGAACAAAGTATACAGTATCGTCGTAGAGACGGGATAGATTGACTAGTAGAACACTTCCGGTGCAATACCGGAAATACCCGACTGACTCGCTCACTCGACTTCCTTCCCCGAGGTATAATCACTACTACTTTATATAGTGATTAGAATAGTCCATTTCTGTGGAAAAAGGTGGAGTGCGCCCCAACAATATCATTGTGTATGTGTTTGTTTGTATAGAAATGCTTGCCTGTTAGGTGTATGTTGGACTGTAACATTAGTTAATATATGTGTATATGTGTGTGCATATGAAAATGCATTAAAACAATTGTACATTTCATATAAACATTTTTTCTTACTAATATTCACCCAATACAAGGCCCAAGAACCACTCCAGGTAGAGAGTTACTGTGTGGAGTTATATAAAGGACAAGGATTAAGATTATAGAGCTGAAGTAGACTTAAGAAGGTTTCCAGTTCCTTCTCAACAAGAAACAAGGGATAAACCCTCACTCCTGTTTAAAAGACCCAGGTGGAGTGTGAAGTGGACGACAGACAAACCTATCTACTATTAAATTAGAAAAAATGCAAATAAATTATAAATAGTAAATAAAAGTTCGAAGTTTTTATGTGGGGACGTTAGGCGTATATAGTGACTTTAGTGTTGAAGTAAACTTTAGAAGGAATTGGAAACCCAATCCTAAACAGGAAACAACCGATAAACCTCTACCTCTGTTCAAAAGACCAAGGGGGAATGTGATTTGGGCAATAGGCAAGTTTGTGGCGCAGTGGATATCGGCTCGGAATGAGAAATCGGGGAACCGAGTTCGAATTCCAGTTGAATTCCTCGCATTCACTTACGCGCAAATACCCTTGGGAAAGGTATTAATCCGTCTCTTCCTTCCAGTTATGGGTTAAATAACAGGACAGATTGGGTTCTATAGCCTTTGCTGGCAACCAGTCTACCGCAGAAAGCAATGGCAACCTACTGCGGGATAATGTTCTGCCCAGTCAGTCATGTCTCTTTGGAGACATGATCGCCCAAGCGTGTATCGCGCATGGTACTTAACTGACTGACTGACTAGTCAATTCAGTTAAATGCCGTACATGATACACACTTGGGCGATCATCTCTCGAAAGAGACATAACTGACTGGGCAGAACATTTTCCCTCAGTAGTTTGCCATTACTTTTGTTTTTTCTGTGGTAGACTGATTGCCATCCAAAGCTATAGAACCCAATTTAGCTGGTGGGAGACGGATTAATACTTTTCCCAATGGTTTTTTTTTTTCGTAATTGAATGCAATGATTTTTCGTTCCGAGAACTCAGACAAATTGTGTGTATGTGTGATGTATGTGTGTGTATGACCCAAGGACATAATCCATTCACGCAAAACACAGACATACGGGTAAACATTATATAGGCGTACCCAAACAGAGTGAGTATCATCAACAACACTATATTTTTAGTTTTACAATATAGATTTTAAAGATCATGTTGCTGCACGATTTTTGAGAAGGTTGACTGAGCAGAGATAAAAAAATTATCTTCAGTTTAATATTTCCTATTTTTTATTCAATAAAAGCGTCATTGGAAGGCAAGAAACTTCGCATGACTTTTCCTAAAAATAGAAATGATCCTGCAGTCATTTTTTTTTCGACGAATGGCAGTGCATTTTCTCTCGAACCTTGAGAAACAAGTTGAAACCAGTTTTAGCAAAAACACACGCTGCCGCTGTGTCTCTTCGACCACCCCCAACATCCTTCGTCAGGCCCAACATTTCTCCCCACTCTCTTCTCTGCCTCTTTGTCTTTCAGATTTTCTCTCCTTTTTTTTTCTTTCTCCTTGTGTCGACAAATGTCTCTGTTTATTACTGAACTCGGGTTGTTTTGTCTCCACTCCGACTCCCCCAGTCAGTCTTCTCTGTTCGCCTCTCCCTCTCTCTCTTTCTCTCTCCGTCTGTCTTTCAGATTCTATACCATCTTTCATCTTCCGTTCCTCCCCTCGTTTTTTTTTTAATTTTTTATGCCCCCTAAAGGTGCTGAGGTGGGGGGTATACACTGGGGTGGGGGAATTTTTACTTGTTCTATTTATTTTTTTGTATTTTCTCCCACTATTATACGCCCTGCCTCTTATTATCACGAATTTTTGTACCTTTTTTCTTTTTGTAATTTTGGCGTGTGCAATTTTTTTTTTCTTCTTATGAGCCCAATTTTGACGTATGATTCGTGGGGAAACAAGGAAATGGATTCGGGTTGTGGGTGGGAAGAAAAGATATGTAGTCGAGTGTCATTTTCCTCTCCACCCTTCTTTAGGCTACTATTTATTTATTTATTTATTTATTTATTTATTGTATTTTTCATTTTCTTTTCGTTTTTCTTTCTCTTATTTATTAATCTTCGTAAATTCAGGGCAGTGTGTACGAGAAAGAGTCTTTCTGAAAGACTGTGTTGCGTTAATTAGGATGGTGCTTTATTTGAAAAACAGCTTTCAAAATACTAACGTTTCACTTGAACTTGAACACTAATCATTAATCTCCAAGCACAAATTGGAAATATGTCTCTAACTTCATAAGACAGTGCTACTAAGCTTTGTTTTTAGTTTGACATAAAGGTATATAGAATCTTAAGTTTGGCCACCTCGAATTGGTGTAATTGTTAGCAAGCTTGTCTCGCTAGAGAGAATCATTATTGAGGAGTGAGTTCGATCCTCACTGGGTGTCCCTTACTTTCGGCCTTGTGCCACATCTAAGCTAAGCTTAGAAAATACACTACCCGTACATAGGCAAGTCAAGTTCAAATACCCGACTAGTCTGGGTATTTTTTACCCAAGCACTCCCTACAAAAAGCGGAATGTGAAAGGTTGCCTTTTTAAAAGGGCATTCTGAGCATTACACTCGTGCAAAATTTCCCAGTAGACCCCCACATCAGTGGGATTGTTTTGTTTTTTTTTCTATTTTTCTGGGGGGAAATACCCCACTAATCTGTTGCCAGAAAGTCCTTTCGAATTCATATTTTCTCTTCACTTCCTGACCCTTACTCTGGAGTTCAACAATAGAGTAAGAAGAATGAGTTCTATAGCCCTGTGTGTCAGCCATTTTAGGCAAAGTAGTAATATGAATTCAGAACCAGTGAAGACAACAGGAAACAATTCCACCATTTTTTCCAAGAAATCATGGCAATTCACAGATAAAGAAAAATATAGTCATATTCAGGACTGGTGCATACTACCCCTGCTGAATCCTAGAACCAGGATGAAGCTTGATTGAGGACCCCAGCAAAGCTTTGTGACCCTTACTATCATATCAACATTTGTTTTTTTCTACCTACATTTACATCCGTTACAAATTAAACTAATCATAACTAATTTAAAGGATGAAAAATATTTGTGGATTTTAACGTCAATTTCTGTCTAAATCCGGAAATTTTTTTGCTCTTGCTAAGTCTCGAAAAATACTATGTAAACTTCATTATTATTTTTTTGTCCATAATGATGAATAATGTGTTAAAATTATTCAGCATTTTAACAAGATAAATCTCACGTTGATGTTAAAAATTTCTGCAAAAATTGTTGATTTATTTAAAATAGAATGGTTCATTACGTCTTTAGTTTGTATTTAGATATATTGTATTTATTTTCAGTTTTTGTAGTTCACAAGATAAATAGCGACAATTTACCCATCGCACCCTGTAGATTATATATATATATATATATATATATATATATATACATACATTTATACATTACCGGCCATTATTGTACATAATTAGGTTACAATAAAATAAATAAATGATGCTTAATATTCTTGTGATCAATTCTCAAGAATAAAGAAAATGTATAAATTTTCTTTCATATGTTTAGGTTTTATTAAAATTCTAATCGTTGTATTTTAAAACAATAAACTGTTGAGAAATGAAGGTAGTAAAAATAATAGCAGCGTCAAGGGAAAAACCATTCAATTTTTCTAGTTGAGTTGTTCACCTATATTGCACATGGTCCATCATATTGTACATACAATCCAAAAGGTTACAATAAAAGTAATTTATACGAATACAACCTTATAAAAACTGAAAAGTAGTAGTGAAGTATGACTGATATTGAGAGTTGTATCATAGAGTCAAAGTTAGCACAAGGCCGTTGCACCAACCCTGGGGTAAAGGCATGCATCCTAAAAACATCGTTGATATTTTTAAGACTAGAAGTGTTGCACAGGATGGAAAGAGTAAGAATTCTCATGGGCAATATAAGTGTTGGTCTTTGTAAAGGGAAATGTACCACTATGCAGAAGAGGGATAGTTGGCAGTGCCTATTATGAGCGCTGATAGGTGCAACTTCAGCTAACACAGTAGGATAAAATAATACCGGGTAAATATTGGAAGTTTCCTTCTGGGTTGGATTTGCAAAATGAATGTTCAGTTGAATAAATTTGCAAGGGGTGTGTAAGTTTTGAAACAAATTGGATAAATAATAAGAATAAATATAAATAATATTCGAAGAAATAAATTACAAATATATCAGAGTTTCGTAACAGATTTTGTAAATTTTTATAAATTACATTATAGTCTTGTGTTGGCAAGGGATAAACTTTTTGCTCTTGACATTCATTCTTTTAATATCAGCTATACTCCAGTTAAAGATGTTAAAACTGTATTGCACCACAGGGACAACCAAATTGTTTGCAGCTGTTATTCTGTAGCATTGTTTATTAATGTTTCCTTCATTTGGGTATGCTGTATTCCACCTTCTTCACTGACACTTAGGTGCTTCAACTCCTAATCTTTGTTATTATTATTATTATTATTATACACGCATATTGAAAATATTATACCCATTTCAAGATACCATCACGAAGGTGAAAGATATTTTATTTAATGCGGTCTGTTTATTTTGTACGTTAATTAGATTTGGATACTTTTAAGTTGTCCTTTTTAGGTTTTTTTTTTTTTTTTTTTTAATCGCATCACCCCGAGCAAGGCGGTAACGCCACTGATGTGCAGGGGGCTACGTAATAGTGAAAAGATTGGAAAAGAGAAAGCCGGAAACCACATCCTAAACAGGGAACAAGAGATGAGCCTCTTAACCTGTTCAATAGACGTGGGTGGAGTGTGAACAGGGCGATAGATAGATCTCTCTACTCCAATTGAAAAAAAGAAAAAAAAACCAAAGTGAGAAGATTGGAAAAGAGAAAGCTGGAAACCACATCCTAAACAGGGAACAAGGGATGAGCCTCTTAACCTGTTATTGTCTGGTTCACACACTTACCTGTTTTTTTTTTTTTAAGTTTATCCTTTGTTTCATGTACAGAAGGAAACAGAAGTTCCATCCTAAAGTAAGCATACTCCTGAAAACATTTTATTAAGTAAGCATACTCCTGAAAACTCACAACATACCAATCTTCTCACTTTGGTTTTTTTTTTTCAATTGGAGTAGATAGATCTATCTATCGCCCGGTTCACACTCCACCCATGTCTATTGAACAAGTTAAGAGGCTCATCCCTTGTTCCCTGTTTAGGATGTGGTTTCCGGCTTTCTCTTTACCAATCTTCTCCCTTTGTTTTGTTTTTTTTTCAATTGGAGTAGATAGATCTATCTATCGCCCAGTTCACACTCCACACTCCACACACGTCTATAGTAAGTGTTATACAGTATTTTGGTAATATTTACTGACTACTGATATTGGATGTGCATTGTGGTGCACTGGATATCAGCTCGGAACGAGAAATCGGGGAGCCGAGTTCGAATTCCAGCCAAATTCATTGCATTCATTTATGCGCAAATACCCTTGGGAAAGGTATTAATCCATCTATTCCTTCCAGTTATGGTTTAAATAACAGGACAGATTGGGTTCTATAACCTTGGTCGGCAACCAGTCTACCGCAGAAACCAAAGGCAACCTACTGCGGGATAATCTTCTGCCCAGTCAGTCATGTCTCTTTTGAGACATGATCGCCCAAGCATGTATCACATATGGCACTTAACCGACTGACTTACTACAGATATTTTTCCTTGTTTTAGTAGTTGTAGTTTGTTAGTTTGTTTCTAGATGTGACAAATTAACCTGCGAGATAATGTAAGGCTAGTGCATCCAATGCAAGAATCCAATATCAATGAATATAAATGTACACACACACACACACACACACACACATATATATATATATATATATATATGCGAATGCATTGATATATATATATACATATATATGCACTACCAGCCATAAATATTAGCTGATCCCAGTGTTTAAAAAAATTATGTATTTCACACTATTTTTTAGTATTTATTGCCAAGTGAATAACTGTAAATAAAAATAGAATGGTTCTTAATACTGCACAATAACATGTGCATCAAATGAATTTGTAAATATTTAATAATTACCTATATTCCATCAATGAAAGATTGAAAAAATATTAGGGTGATTCGGACGAGTTCATCCTTGCTTCCTTGCCTTGTAAAATTTTGCAAAGTAATAATAACAAAAGAACCATTCTATTTTCATTTTGAATTATTCACTTAAAAATAGTATGAAATACATCATTTCTTTTTAAAAAGTAGGGTGGCCTAATAATTATGGCCGGTAATGTGTGTGTGTGTGTGTGTGTGTATATATATATATATATATATATATATATATAACAAATCTACAGGGTGTGATGGGTAAATTGTCGCTTTTTGCCTTGTAAAATTTTGCAAAGTAATAATAACAAAAGAACCATTCTATTTTTATTTAGAATTGTCCACTTAAAAATAGTATGAAATACGTCATTTCTTTTTAAAAAAAGTAGGTTGGCCTAATAATTATGATAAATTATGGTTGTTAGTGTAGAGACAGAAAATGAGTTGAATATATGGATTGGAATCCAACATTGAGATACATTTTCAATTTATTCCTGTATTTTATCATACTATCAGTCAGTTAAGTGCCATACACAATACAAGCTTGGGCGATCATGTCGCAAAAGAGACATAACTGTGCAAATATCCTTTGGAAAGCTATCAATTAGTAAGAACTGTATCGCTTAATCACAATTATCTCAATAAAAAAATTCTTAAAATCTATAAATTGATTCTGGCTTTAAATAACCAGGAAAGGGTTGATAAATCATAAAAAACAAATAACTCAATTAAATGCTGATTAATTACACAGGAATGTCTTTTAAAATTATTTACCATCTTCAGAATATAAATATAGAAACTACCATGGCCACAAAGTGTGTGACCAGTTTATTTAATGATTGTAATATAAAATTAATCCCCCACTTTATATACATTATAATTTATTGTTTGTTTATCTGATTAGGCATTAATTCCCTTTTCTTTCCTAGCTATAGGTTAATTAGTAAGCTAGTGAAGTGCCATGATACATGCTTTGGGCGATCATGTCTCGATAGAGGGCATGACTGACTGAGCAGAAGATTTTCTGCAGTATATTGTCATTACTTTCTCCGGTAGACTGATTGCTAACCAAAGCTATAGAACTTAATCTACTATTTAACCTATAACTGGAGGGAGAAGAAACAGATTAATACCTTTCCTAGAGGCATAAGTGATAGATAGATAGATAGATAGATAGATAGATATAGATAGATAGATAGATAGATAGATACCAAGAACCAAGACACTAGGATAGATAGATAGATAGATAGATAGATAGATAGATAGATACCAAGAACCAAGACACTAGGATAGATAGATAGATAGATAGATAGATAGATAGATAGGAAGAGAGTAGCATAGATAGATAGATAGATAGATAGATACCAAGAACCAAGACACTAAGATAGATAGATAGATAGATAGAAAGAGAGTAGCATAGATAGATAGATAAGGAAGAGAGATAGATAGATAGATAGATAGATAGATAGATAGATAGATACGAAGGGAGTAGCATAGATAGATAGATAGATAGATAGATAGATACGAAGAGAGTAGCATAGATAGATAGATAGATATTAGTAGTGATAGATAGATAGATAGATAGATAGATAGATAGATAGATAGATATTAGCAATAGCAGATAGATAGATAGATAGATAGATAGATAGATGTTAGCAATAACAGATAGATCGATAGATAGATAGATAGATAGATAGATAGATAGATTAGCAATAACAGATAGATAGATAGATAGATAGATAGATAGATAGATATTAGCAATAATAGATAGATAGATAGATAGATAGATAGATAGATATTAGCAATAACAGATAGATAGATAGATAGATAGATAGATAGATAGATATTAGCAATAACAGATAGATAGATAGATAGATAGATAGATAGATAGATATTAGCAATAACAGATAGATAGATAGATAGATAGATAGATAGATAGATAGATATTAGCAATAACAGATAGATAGATAGATAGATAGATAGATAGATAGATAGATAGATAGATATTAGCAATGATAGATAGATAGATAGATAGATAGATAGATAGATAGATAGATAGATATTAGCAATAACAGATAGATAGATAGATAGATAGATAGATAGATAGATAGATAGATAGATAATGAACAAATTTAGATAGATTTAATGGATTTTGATTCTACAATGAAAAAATTTCAAATATACCAGATAAATAATAAATAAACATTAAATTATAATTGACATAAGACTTAGATGCATGCAGACTGGTTGAAAAAACTAATGATAATGTGTATAGACTGATAGATAGACTGATAGATAGACTGATCAGATGGAAGAAAAACTGAAAAAATAAAAAAATCTGTCGAGCAGAAAACAAACAAAATGCAATCTATGTTATTATTATTATTATTATTATTATTATTATTATTATTGCAGCTCTGATTATCCGTCTGGCTGGCTATTCTTAGATGACGTGGGTTGTATTTGTTATGGAAAACCAACGTGCATCCGTGTAAATGCCGTGGCCTTCTTGTGGATGATGATGAAACTGACAATGTTGATGATGTGGTTGCTTCATTTGCGCGCACGTAGGCACGGCGCTGACCTCATTTCTCGAGTCACCCTCCTGCTTCTCTCACCCTGACCCACTTCAAGCTCTATCCTCTATACACCTTTTCCCTTTCTTTCTTTCTTTCTTTCCTGCCTTCCTTCTTTCTTTCTCTGACACGCTTCTCTTTAGCCTCCTCTTCTATTTCATCTTTCTATTTCTCTCATATTTCTTTTCACCTCTCTCTTTATATTCTACTACTTTTATCTCGTTTTCATGTGTCCTTTATTCGTTATTTCTCTCTCTTTTTTTACAGAATTTCATTTCCTTGTTTATTATGCTAAAATTCATCGTAAACATTTGCAATGAAAGTTTCTAAGTCCTTAACCTTGTGACTGTGTATTGCGAAAGTTTTAGTATTTTTTTAGCAGTTATCTGTTATTTATTTTTTAATTTTTGGTATTAAATTAAAATAATAATTAAATATATTTTTGGTATTAAATTAAATATATTTTTTTATTTTATTTAAAAATATGAAATTGTACAATAATTGTCACCATGACCAGAATATTTTTTCAAATGTTTTTTGTTCATATTATTCCAGAATCCGGATCACGATTATGTACAGTACAGTGTAACCATGAGAGTTGTGGGGACCGGATAAAAGTTATCTTATATCCGGGTTTCTCTTATACCCGGGTTTGGTCTATTTTATATACATTATTACCACAGGCTCTAATTTGGGACCAACACCAAAGAAAATCTCTCTTATATCCGGACATCTCTTATATCAGGGTTATACGGTATATAAAATAAACCAAACCCGGATATAAGAGAACCACTATCCGGGCCCCGGCAACTCTCTTATATCAGGATTACACTGTAATAAAAAATAAAATTAAAATTTATAAATTTTAATTTTAGTGACGGGTTCAGTTTGCTATGTAAAACTGATTGTAAATTCATCCCTCACAATAAAACAAAATGCATGAATTTATTTATTTTAAATTAAAATATAAGAAATTTTGGAGAGTACTTGTGGGTTTAATTGTTACCACCTTTGAATTATTGGTGATAAAATTAGAGATGTGGTATTAATTTAATTTAATTGTTTTTCTTTTCTTTTTCTTTTTTTAACAACAAATGGATCTTTAGATTAGTATATTTTTTCACATGTGTATTTGTGAAAAAGTTGGAAATATTTTTTTTTTTAAAGTGGCGAGAAATAACCGATAATATTACAAAAAGCCAAGGTTTTTTCTTTTTTTCTTTTCTTTTTTTTAGCAAAGAATAATAAAAACTTACAATTTGCTTTTGGCACGTTGGGGTTGCTACAATACATGCTTCTTCTTCACCTATCCTACATTATTTATTTATTTATTTGTACCTTTTTATTCATGCATAACGCAATGTTTCCTTCTCCCAGAGATGTTTTTTGAGTTTTGTTTAACGGCATATTAACACCTCTGTGGGTTATTTAATGCCAAAATGGTGGGTTTAAAGGTATTTTTTTAATGTTCGGTTATAGTGAGAAGGTTGATTTACTCAGATTTTGAAGAAAAGGTTTTTTTGTTTTTGTAGAAAACTGAAGATGTCATCTAGTTTTGTATTAAAAAATGTATTGATGGTAATAATTTTCTCCTTCAAAAATATATCATCATGATAATATTTTTTTCCTTCAAAATGTATATTTTTTTCTATAAAAGTCCATTTTTATGTATATATATATCTATAAAAATCTATTTTTATACCTTTATAGTGTTTTGACCCCAGTTTTGGAGTTAACTATTTGCCAACAGCTGGGATCCTAACAGGTGCTACCACTCTGAGTCAGAGTTGACCTGGGACAAACAGCAATTAAAAGGTGGTTCCATGCTCCTCACAACCTCCCAATCAGAGACATTGCTACTGGACGCAGTTTACCGTCATACCTAGGACCAGGCGTTTATATAAAATATTCACTACATGATCAGAGTTTAGATTAATAAATATAATTTAAGAAACAAATATTATGCTTTTCCACATCTGTATTTGTGAAAAAGTTGTAAAATTATTTTTTTAAAGTTGCGACACATATCCCACAAGTACATTTTTTAATTTTGAAATTCTTAATGTTTTTTTTTTTAAATCATTTCACCCCGAGCAAGGCGGAAACGCCACTGATGTGCAGGGGGCTACATAAATGTAAAAAGATTAATTAGAAAAGAGTGAGGAGTACAAACTAGTTAGAAAGGAACAATAGAAAGCTGAGAAAGCAGGTGCGATGACAGATACATAGGTGGAGAGAAAGGGAAGGTTATACGGGGGTGGGGAGAGAGCAAGAGTCCAGTGGTTAGTAGATGAGTATTGACTTTGCATTTAAATTTCTGGAGGTTATAGCCGTCAGGAAAGCAAGAATACGGGAGCGAGTTCCACAGGCGGGAAGTGCGAGAGAAGAAGCTGCAGGAGTAGAATTGTCGTCTGCATTTGGTTAACCTGACTGTGAATGGGTGGGACCCAGTTGCCAGTCTGGTTGCGCGAGTAAACACCTGTTGAGGAGGCATCAGTGACTTAAGTTCGTCTGAGCAGAAGCTATGAAAGTATTTATAGAACAGACAAAGGGAGGCCACATTTCGACGATGGGGAAGTGGCTGCAGTCGAGCCGCCAGATCAGTACCTATCACATTAAAGACTCTCCTTTGGAGCTTGTCAAGAACACTGAGGAGAACGGCAGGGGCACTTGACCATAAATGGCAGCAGTACTCCATGCACGGACGGACGGTTGACTTGTATATATGCAGGATGGATTCAGGTGGAAAAAACATCCTGGATCGACATAGTTGCAAAAAAATTTATTTCATCGTTTTTCACAAATAAAGAAGATGTAACCATTCTATGGGATTACACCATCTACACAGACAGAAAAATTGAAGCAAACAGGCCAGACATTATTGTTAAAAACCAGAAGGAGAAAACCTGTCTATTAATTAATATGGCTTGTCCAGCGGATTGTAACATAGCAATCAAGGAATTTGAAAAACTGTCAAAATATAAAGACCTGGAAATTGAAATAGAAAAAATGTGGAAATTGAAAACAAGAGTTTTGCCAGTGATAGTAGGTGCACTTGGAATGATAAAAAATGGAACAAAACAACACATTGAAAGAATCCCTGGAAACCCCAGCTTAAGAAATATATAGGGGTTAATGGGAAATGATTAATTTCCCCAACACTATATTTTTTAGGCACACAAATGAATGACGAAACTTGCTTTTAGAATAACAACAAAGAATGGTTTATTATACAGTAAACGTACAAGATTGGTAGTATGTAAGTGTCCATGGTGAAGCTAGCAGCAGATAGTATGTAAGTGTCCATGGTGAAGCTAGCAGCAGATAGTATGTAAGTGTCCATGGTGAAGCTAGTAGCAGCGTCTTCCGATAAAGCATTCCATGGGGAATCAGTGGCAGCGATGTGAGAGAGACGTCCGTTACTGCCGCGGGCTCATGGCTCTCTGGCTTTCCTCCGTTCTACAAACAGGACTAGGAAAAATAGTTCTAGAGAGGAATCAATGCGCTCCGCCTGTTGATTGGTCAGTGAGTGACCGAATCTCCCGTCGGGGGCATTTATTCGCTAAAGGAAATAGATCTGTGGCTGCTACATCACCCCCTGCTTAGGCGGAAAGCCGACAGAGAAAAAGATAGCGGCCATAAAACAAAGAAGGGTACAATTTATATATAAACAGTTTTAAAGAGCTTTTTGGGCCAATGTACTCGTCGACCACTGCGTGTGGTGGTGACATAGTTGTCTGTTGGCATCGTATTTTTTTCAACGGGTGTAAAGATATGTTCATGTATGTAAGTAGGGGGAATATGTGGCTCTTGTGTGTTTGTGTTAAGAAAGGCTCTTTTCACCCTGTCAATAGATACAGTTTCTTTTTTGCCACTAATGTCAAGGGTGAGAAGTTTGTCAGTGCGTGAAAGCACGCGGTAAGGGCCAGTGTAAGGTGGAGTGAGAGGGGCTTTGACAGCGTCACTTCTTAGAAAAACGTGAGTCCATGAAGAAATATCTTTTGGGACTGATGATTTGATGGTCTGTTCCCTAGGGTGCATTGGTGGGAGATTACCAAAATAAGATCGCAGTCTGTTTATATACAAGGCAGGATCTGTTCCTGTTAAATCTATAGGGTTCAACATCTGACCTGGTAATGATAGAGGTACTCCATAGACAAGTTCTGCTGAAGAGTATCCTAGGTCCTCTTTGATAGCTGCACGACAGCCAAGAAGGACAACAGGTACATATTCGCTCCATCGCTGTTGGTCAGGATAGGCACGTAATGCGGCCTTTAATTGGCGATGAAAGCGTTCTATCATCCCGTTAGAAGCAGGGTGATAGCTCGTAGTTCGAATTCGATTGATCCCTAAAATTCTGGAAAGTTCCTGGAATAGGTGGGATTCAAATTGTCTGCCACGGTCAGTGGTAATTGTTGTAGGAACTCCGTAACGCGTTATCCAGCCTGATATAAGGGCTTGCGCTACGGATTCAGCTGAAATGTCCTTTAGGGGAATAGCTTCGGGCCACCGTGTAAAGCGATCTATACAGGTCAGGAGGTAAGTAAATCCCTGACTGACCGGCCATGGTCCAACCAGATCAATATGGACATGGCTGAACCGAGCGTCTGGGGTGCTGAATGTTCCGAGGGGTGCACGGATATGTTTGTGCACCTTTGATTTTTGGCAGGATACGCAAGAACGTGTCCAGGCAGTGATATCACGCCTCATGTTTGGCCAGAAAAATCTAGCTGTAATCAGCTTCACTGTTGCTTTGGGTCCGGGGTGTGCCAATTGGTGTAGTGTGTCAAAAACAACCCTACGATGTGTCATCGGAACAAAAGGTCGAGGTGCGTCTGTTGAGGTGTCACAGATGATCTGCGTATCTGCAGTAGGCACTGGTAAGTATGCGAACTTGCAAGTTGCAAATTCAGGTGACGATAGATCAAAGGTGTCCAGGCGTGGTTGGTCAAAGGCCATCTGTCGTAAGTCGATATCTGAAGGTGAGAACAGTGAATTAATGGGAAGGCGAGACAAGGCGTCTGCCGCAGCATTCTGTTCACCAGAGATATGTCGGATATCGTTTGTAAATTGCGAAACAAAATCCAAGTGGCGAGTTTCGCGAGGAGAATATCTGTCCGGCTTTGAGCGCAGAGCGAAAGTAAGCGGACGGTGATCGGTGTAGATCACAAATTGTCGGCCCTCTAGTGAATGCTGAAAGTGTTTCACTGCGAGGTACATTGCCAGGAGTTCACGGCCAAACGTGCTGTAACGTTGTTCTGCCGGTTTCAGCTGTCTCGAAAAATAAGCGAGAGGTTGTAGCTGTTGTTGGTGTTGCTGTTGCAAAACTGCACCTACAGCTGTGCCCGATGCATCAACGACCAATGAAAACTGGGAGTCGGGTACAGGATGTGCAAGTAGCGATGTTGTCGCTAATTTCTTCTTCACTTCGTTAAAGGCTTTTAGCTGTATGTCATTCAACGAAATCTGCTCATTTTTCTTTTTCCTGTTACGTAACATGTCAGACAGAGGAGACAGGAGATCCGCACAGTGTGGGATGAAACGTCTGTAATAGTTAAGCAGACCGAGAAAGTGTCTCAGTTGGCGAAGTGAAGTGGGTGGTTGAAGGTCTTGTAGAGCCTTCACTTTTTCAGGTAAGGGAGATATCCCTTCGGGGCTTATAATGTGTCCCAAGAAAGTTAGCGACGAAGCACCGAAAACACATTTACCAGGGTTAATCCTCACCTGGTACTTTTGAAACCGTTCGAACAGTAGGCGGAGGTGAGTAACATGTTCCTCAGGTGAGGCACTTGCTACGAGGATGTCATCTATATAATTATAGACGAAGTCCAAATCACGCACTACTTCGTCCATGAAGCGTTGGAAGGTACTAGGCCGCGTTTCGCAAACCAAAAGGCATAGTTAAAAATTCAAACGCTCCAAATGGAGTAGTTACTGCAGTTTTGGGTATGTCGTCTGGGTTCACTGGTATCTGATGGTAAGCCTTAACGAGGTCTAGTTTGGAGAAGGTCTTACAACCATGCAGGGATGAAGCGAAGTCTTGTATATGTGGGATTGGATAACGATCAGGTACCGTAATGGCATTTAGTCGTCGATAGTCCCCAGTCGGACGCCAATCTCCAGAACGCTTTGGAACCATATGCAAAGGGGAAGCCCATGGACTGGACGAGGGGCGTATAATTCCCAGCTGCAGCATATGGTTAAATTCTGCCTTCGCCGCCTTTAGTTTATCAGCAGGGAGGCGGCGAGGGCGTGAGAACACCGGAGCGCCTGTGGTCTCGATGTGGTGTTTTGTAGAGTGAGTTGATTTGCTCACAACGAAATTTAAGTTAGTTAACTCTGGGTAAGAGCGTAGTAATGTTTGGTATGGGTCGTCAGTGGCGGCAATGAAAAATACCGGGCTGATAGGTGAGATATTTGCCTTAAAACCCATGACGGAAAGTTCCGTATTGCCGTCAATAAGTCGTCGCTTGCGCATATCCACTAAAAGGTTGAAGTGTTGCAGAAAGTACGAGCCTAGAATGGGGTATGGTAAATCAGCTACAGTAAAAATCCATGTAAAGTTTCTCCGTAATTCCAAGTCCAGAGAACGAGAAATTTGACCGTACATGGGAATAGGGGAGTGATTTACCGCTTGCAGTGTGATGGGCGACAGTGGCGGCTTCTCAGTGAGGAGTTTCAGTGGCCAGATACTGCAAGCTGCTCCTGTGTCAACCAAACAACGTGCTTGGGACTTGGAGTCAGTGATAAAATAGGTACGGTTGTTACATAAATCTTGTGGAGAGTGTGCCGTGCTCAGCTCTCCAGATTTAAGTTTCCCTGGTTTGAAAAAGGAGCAGGGCATTTTGCACCTCCGAGCCTTAGCGCCAAAACAACTGTGATAATAGCATAGTTCTGGCTTGCTTGAATGGCGGCGGTGGTGTGGGGATGGCGAACGACTTTTATGTCTACGTCTAGGCTGTTGTGAATTGATTACAGTTAATTTACCTACTTCATTGGTAAGCTGCACTAAAGCTTTGAGTATCGCCACTTGTGTGGTACCTTCGCTTGTGTTCCCAGCAGCAGAGAGGGTAGAGACTTCAGCCTTTGGCTGAGGAATGGACGCGGTAATAGGCCCCTTGGTGAATTCCATCACTTTATCTGCAGAGGACGCTATTATGTCTACTGAGCTCTTCTCTACCATGGGTACCAGAATTGCCTTTACTTGAGGGGGCAATCGTGAGAAGAAAAGTTGCTTTATAATGGCACTATCAGCAGGGACATCTTCTGCCAGCTCTCTCATTCTGCGGAGCAATTCGCTTGGCATGCGGTCTCCCAACAGCTCGTCATTGACTAAAGTTTGGAACCGCTTTTCCGCTGATAGCGACGTCCGGAGCAGAACTTCCCGCTTAATACTGTCATAAGTAGCATTAAGTGGGGTGTTAGTTATCAAATCTTTGACAACTGGTGTCAATGACGCGGGAAATGCACTAAATAAAATAGGCAATTGCCGCTGCTCCACGACGTTGTTCGCTATAAAATATGACTCGAGTTGGGCAAACCAAACTCGAACGTCGCCAGCGAAAGCAGGTAAAGTAGTCGCCATTTTCTTTTTAATATATAGCGTGACGACAGACCACCAAAAAAAAATATATCAAAGAAACACGTCTCAATGAGAAAGAAACGAAAAGGAAAACATTTCAAAAGACACAAGAAAATGGTGATATTCGTGTTAAACGAGAGAAAGGTGCTGCTTTAAGGTTCCTTAGTAAGGGAGATAACTGTCAGTTTCAAGGCCTGTCTTAAAAACAAAAGTTGGAATTAAAGATGGCGTCGCCCAATCACCATTTAGGCGGGAAAGTTAAATGTTAAGGAAGGAGGCGCTCTTTTAGCTTTAACTTTCGAAAAAATAAAATGTAAAAGTGTATTACTCACTTTTTTTTTTTTTGTTATTGCAATCAAAATATATATATATATATATTTTTTTGTACCACGTGGTCAGTTGAACAGAGCAGAGTAGTAAGTTTCTTCTTTTTTTTTTTTTCTTTTGAACTTTCTTTGAACAAAATGTAATGTTCGTTATGCTTGCTTGAGTTGGTGTTTTTCTTGTGTACGGGCTGAAAAGAAGATACTTCCTCGTCGGAAAGTTTTTGGGGTTTTTGTTGTAAAGGCACGTGTTCAAAAAAATGTTATTTGAGTAAAGGGAGAATCTTTTATCTACCTATTTGACCACTTGGGAATGGGCGTCGGTATGTCTAGCAAAACGAAAGATGATATCTCTGTTTAGAAAGATTGTTTTACTGAGGGCAAAAATTTTTGCCAATGTCTTCTCAGCCGACGAATGAATTTAACGCACACGTGTGTCACAAACAAAAGTCGTGGGTGGTTGTATTTTTTTTTTTTTTTTTTTAGGTTCTTTGAGTCAGGAAGCTTTTTCTCTCTCTCCTTTTAACTTTGCTTGTACTGTTGTCCGAAAGTGGAGGCCGAGTTTCGTGTTGTTATTTTTTTTAAAATTTGTTTCGCCATCCTAAGGTGCCATTCGGGGTCACCATTTTATAGGGGTTAATGGGAAATGATTAATTTCCCCAACACTATATTTTTTAGGCACACAAATGAATGACGAAACTTGCTTTTAGAATAACAACAAAGAATGGTTTATTATACAGTAAGCGTACAAGATTGGTAGTAGGTAAGTGTCCATGGTGAAGCTACCAGCAGATAGTATGTAAGTGTCCATGGTGAAGCTAGCAGCAGATAGCATGTAAGTGTCCATGGTGAAGCTAGCAGCAGCGTCTTCCGATAAAGCATTCCATGGGGAATCAGTGGCAGCGATGTGAGAGAGGCGTCCGTTACTGCCGCGGGCTCATGGCTCTCTGGCTTTCCTCCGTTCTACAAACAGGACTAGGAAAAATAGTTCTAGAGAGGAATCAATGCGCTCCGCCCGTTGATTGGTCAGTAAGTGACCGAATCTCCCGTCGGGGGCATTGATTCGCTAAAGGAAATAGATCTGTGGCTGCTACAGATATACAAAAAATTGTCTTATTAAGTACAGCCCACACACTAAGGAAAACTTTATCTATGTAATGCTAGGGATGATAGGGAAGATAGAAAAACATGAAATGGAGCCATAACAACACGCCACTACCTGCCTTAGGTCTCCCCGCAGACTTGGTTGGTAGTGAGACCAAAGCAGAAATTGAAATATGATGAAAAATGACATAATAATAATAATAATATTTATTAGCATTTTAAATTCTTGTCGCGATATACCTACGCATTTCTTCTTGTATACCTACGCCCCTTTAAGTAACTAGAAACTCGGTTATTTTCTTAAGGAAATATAATTTATGGTTTGTTAAATATAAAACCTAAATTAGCCTAAATAACTGTTGATGCCAGTTTATCTTTGAGAAAGCTGCAACAAGCCCACGTTAACAAAAGAAAAAAATACCCTAGATAAGGAATGATGAACTCTGTATTGGTCGTGAAACCGAATTGATTTATTTGAAAAATAAGACAGTGTGTAGATTAGAATAACGAATGTTGTAAGAGTCGTCGTTGGGTCTCAGTTTGTTGTAGAAATGATTCAGGGAAGAAAGGGAGTTTTCAAATGAAAGAAAAGATAAAAAGGAGAAAGAAAGAAAATTTGATACACAGACGGAAAGGAAAGGAAAATATTTAAGATAGGAAAATAAAATATAAATTGCAAAGAAGGTAAAAAAGAACACAGATATGAGCAGAAAACAGATAGCCAGATATAGCTAGAGAACAGATTGAAAGATATGAACAAACAAAAAAAAATTGATAGATATGAACAGACTGAGATAGAAAGATCAGTTATTTAAGTGCCATACGTGATACACGCTTGGGCGATCTTGTCTCGAAACTAACTGGGCAGAAGACTATCCCATAGGTTGCCATTACTTTCTGTGGTAGACTGGTTGCTAGCCAAGGCTACAGAACCCAATCTGTCCTGTTAACCCATAACTGGAGGGAAGAGACGGATTAAATACCTTTCCCAAGGGTATTTGCGCGTAAGTGAATGCAGGGAATTCAACTGGAATTCGAACTCGGCTCCCCGATTTCGCATTCCGAAACGCACATGGAAACGCGCATGATAGATAGATAGATAATCACAGCCTGAGATAAATATTAAGAAACTGAGATAGATAGATAGATAGATAGATAGATAGATAGTAAGATAGATAGATAGATAGATAATGAACAGTCATAGATAGATAGATAGATAGATAGATAGATAGATAGATAGATAGATAGATAGATAGATATGAACAGACTGAGATAGATAGATAAACTAAACAGACTGAGATAGATAGATAGATATAAACAGACTGAGATAGATAGATAGATAGATAGATAGATAGATAGATAGATAGATAGATAGATAGAAAGAAAGAAAATGAACAGGAGGTAGATAGATGTAGAAAATGAAATAAAGCCTCAAAGACTTATAAAAAATACAAAAACGAACTGGAAAGTAAGAGTCGTTCTTGTTTACCTATCGATTTGTCCTAATTGTAAAGAATTCAAGTAATTCTCAACAACTGTTGTGTAATATTCTTTTCTATCGATCACCATAAATCACAGAAGAGAGTGAAAGAAAAAAGTAAAACTAAAAGAGATCGACACAGAAAAATAGAATTATTGTGGCACGTGTGAGAAAATGTGGCTGGCAATTGTGCGTGTGAGAGAAATAGAACAAAATAGAGCGAAAGAGAGAAAATCGAAAGATGAATTCAGAGAGTTCTTAATATTACCAACGGTCACCAAAGAAGTCCCGCCTTCGAATGACGGGAAAACCATATTTGGTTTTTAGTTAAGAATTCGGTTAACCGAAGTAAAAGAGGCTCCTTTTTTTTTGTATGAAAATTAATTTTTCTCGTCTAGTTTGCCTTTTTGCCATATTTAAACCTGATTTATTTCGGAAAACGGTTCATTTTTGAAGAAAATTAAATTAAACGCTAATGTTTAATTAATTTATGAACAATGTGTAAAAAGTGGAGACTGATCGATTGTGTAAAAAAACTGTTTAAGCAAGTATGGCTGTGAAAGGTTTTTTAAATCCGTGCTACTGTTATTATTAAAAAAAAAAAAAGAACAAATGGTGCTTACGTATTATCGGGAGGACCTTTAAAAAAACGACTCAAAAATTAAAGTAAATTATTTATTGAAACGGTTAAAACAATAAAATAACATTACATTTGTAATTCCGGAGGCCAGAACGTCGCAATTGCTTCCAAAAGTGACTCAAAGACATCAGTACAGGCAACATGCTTCCGCCACATGAATTCGGCCAAATACGACTCCAAATGGTGACGTGCAGTGCCACAGTGCTTCTTGTTTCGCCACTTTGTCGATCCCCATAGGCGTTCCACTGTCTGCGTATGAGCCCCGGTGTTCGAATCCACAAAGTTGTACTTGTGGTTGACGTTGAGGTGATGAAAGCCTGATTTTTCCAGTTCCTTGGTGTTATAAGCGGGGAAAAAAAAGAAAAAGTAAAAATCAAAGGTCCTCCCGATAATACGTAAGGACCGAACAAATTATTTCTAAAAAATCAAAATAAATATCGATTTAAATTCCAGCTGAGAGTTATATTCTTTCAGTGCTTTCTGTCTTTCGAACTGAATTTTGCTTTCGAAGTTACAAAAGTGCATCAGGAACCAGTTTTATTCTTTTCTTTTCTAATTTCTTTATGGATCAAAATTCAAAATTCAAAAAAACAAAAGTGCATCTGCCTACACTGTCATCATGTTTTTACCAAAATAATTATTGTAGCCTTGCTTCTATGGCCATTTTTCAGAAGATTGTTGCAGTTTTAGAGCCCTCAGATAGGACAAAGATTAATCATTAGAATATCATAGAAAGCATACGTCACTAATTTTGAAGAATTGACCCACACTGTATCAATCTACCCACCAAAGCGTGTATCACATATATCACTTAACTGACTGACTGAATATAATAGTTAGAATCATGATTAAGGCTTCTACTGGTTATAAAGTGGGGGATCGTTTTTTATTGTTATGAAATAATAAACTGATCCCCCACTAATTACTGCATAATAATATAATACATATCTTCTCCGTCTAGCTACGAGTCAAATAACAGGAGAGATTGGGTTCTAAAGCCTTGGCTGGCAACCAGTCTACCGCAGAATGCAATGGCAACTTACTGCGGGATAATCTTCTGCCCAGTCAGTCATGTCTCTTTTGAGACATGATTGCCCAAGCGTATATCACGTATGGCACTTAACTGACTGACTTCTATTTAGAGTCTATTTAGAGGAAGAGCGTCTGTTTCGACCCAGTGTATTATTTTATCTCCAGTATTTTCTTGTTTTTCTTCTGTTTCATTCTTGAACTGTAATCTTGATAAAGCGTCCACGTGAGGAATAGTGTTCTTATTTATATACACTATGTCAAAATCGAATGCTATGATTTTTATCGCCCATCTTAAAATCCTTCATGATGTGATTTTTTGGCAATTTTTTTTCTCGGGTTA
This sequence comes from Ascarosepion bandense, assembly GCA_037127315.1. Classification (NCBI taxonomy): domain Eukaryota; kingdom Metazoa; phylum Mollusca; class Cephalopoda; order Sepiida; family Sepiidae; genus Ascarosepion; species Ascarosepion bandense. The sequence goes on from JBBBDQ010000448.1 coordinate 1,533,185, forward strand.
AATATAAATTCTAATGGCTTGTGGTCTGATTTTGATAAGTTTTTTTTTTCCTATCAAAAATTTTTGTGCCCTTTCCATGTTTCATACACTTTCTAGTGCTTCTTTTTCAATATTTGAGTAGTTAGTTTCTGCTGATGTTAGCCTTCTTGGATTATACATGATTGGGTGTTCTTCTTTAGAGAGGGTTTGAACAGTTTTACTTTTGGTATTTGCATACGTTCTGGAAATGATCTCTATTTTTGCAATTTGAGCATATTTTTCCTAAAGGTGGACATTTATACTTGCCTCACGTGATTTTTTCCACAATATCTGTATTTAATTATGGATTTAGTCTTGCTTGTCCTGTATGTCTCAAATTATTTTTTTGGCTGATTAAATTCTCTAATCGACTCTAATTGTTGCGAAAACTCAATGCGAGCTTCCAAATTCATTTTGCTATTCTGTAGACATTCTCATATTTTTCGCTTGTGGTTTTGGTCTTGCAAGCCATCAATTAATGTAAAAATAATCGATTCTTCTTTTAAAGTCATTTCCTGTGCCCCCAATTTTTCAAATTCGCAATACTTGGCTCATTCTGTCATTCTATGTAAGCATTGTATAATGGACTCATTTGGTGTTTGTCTTGTTTCTAAAATCTTGGTTCTTTCAGCGATTACTATTTTTTTCTTCTTTTTGTGATATGTTCATTTTCATAATTTTCACAATTTTTTTAAATGTCATTTCTTCTAATTCGCTCAGGTAAGATATTGTCAAAATTTTCTTCACGGAAGAAATAAATTGGTTATCTTGTTTTCTCTTTCATCGGTCTTTGTGTCCCTTAAATTTTTTTTATTCTTGTAAATGTAGCAAAAGTTCTTATCCATGCTTCTATGTGTTCTGGATGATCCAGCGAATTTAAGGATCCTATCGGTGACGACATTATTGTGTTTCGCATTTCTTTCTAAATAGTTGTAGTCGTAGTGCAACTTTTCCTGTTCTTTGTGACGACAGGGTTTTTCTGTTTCTTGCCCCTCCGGTTATTCTCTATTTATACTTGCCAAATAATTTGCATAAAATACTACAATACAAATGCCACTATACAAGCACAGGTGGTTTATATAATTTTCTGACAATCAGTGATGCTGATATACCATATATACTCGCAGATAAGTCGCACCCTTTTTACCAAAAAAATAGGGGTGCGACCTATCTACTCGACATACCTATAAACTCGGCAGTTATTTTTCCAGTAACTGTCATTGCAGTAACACAAAAGACCTAAATCCAAGTTCCAAGTACCAGAATGCATTTGAAAGCTGTCGTCTGCGCAAATCAGGTACGAAACGCTCCTACTGATTCACAGCTTTATACTGATCTGATGCTGTTAGAAATATATACATTTATTAGAATAAAATTGCATAATAATTGCATTTTCAATCCTCATACGTTTGACACTGTTTACATCTTGAATTACGACCTTACCCTATATCGAGCGCGCGTATTCGGATATATTTTTACACGTGATATGGTTGCGTTTTCACGCTCCGCGTAAGTTGGTATTCCAAGATTTCATAGCAAAGCGTAACGTTTCAATATTATAAAAAGAATAATACAATATTTAGGATCCTTGACCATACTGACGCAAAACAGCGTACAACCTTGCCCTGTATCATGTATCGAACATGCGTATTCGGATATATTTTTACGTGGTATGGTTGCGATTTTTGAAATGAAGGTAAATGTTTTATATTTATTTTTATCAATAGGCAGTGTAATTTCACAGATTCCAGTGCGGCCTATCTGCGAGTCAAACTTAAATACCCAATTTTTTGCCTCAAACTAAGGGTGCGACCTATCTACTGGTGCGACCTATCCACGACTATATATGGTAGATATGGTGATTAGAGATACATAATTGGTATGTTGTAGATCTATTTTTGAATTGTCCTTATGCATCGTCACTTGGTCTGGCAAATCTGATAACCCAATATCAATGGTGTAACTGTATTTATATATTTTTTGCACATGTTAAATTACATGATTATTTGTCTATGTTTCTGAGATGAGGTTGACGTGTATAGGGATAAAGACAAGGAAATACACATGTTATTTTTAACAAAACAAGATAAGGAATTTATTTAAAAATTTACACATTTGTAGTTTCAGTAGCTTGTTTCAGGACAAGAAATCAGACTTTAACAGTTCGTAGTTTTGATGAATTGTCAAGAAGAAAACGTGCTTAAAACAAATTGAGAGAGTTTTTTTCTCCCGTAAAAGTTATACGGTTGTATTCAACTTGAATAAAAAGATATATTTTATGGTACTTAGCTTAGGAGTTGAATACAGTTCTTTGAAATTTCCCTGCTATCATTAGAGGCTGATAATGCATCAGTGTGTAATTTGACACCAGCATTATTCAGACATGTGGACTGCCATTTTCTTTCTCTCTTTTTTTATTTATATCGTAAAGCGATTTGACATCAGCTTGTTACTTTTTCTCAGTGTGTAAGTCACTCCCTTTTCATTGGTCAAAGTAAATCTTCACATAGGCTTCCTAAACTTGCCTTGGTCTTTTTTTTTTCAGACTGAAGCCAATCCTTTTTTATATTGGACAAAATAAATTTTCACACAGGCTCGCGAATTTGGAAACAGTGAAGAAAAGAGTTATCTTTATTTTATATTCACCACAAGGTATTCTAATTATTTACATTGTTCAAACTGTTGTCCTCATCTTTATTGGTATATTCATGATATTTCTGCCATTGTATGCTTTGGCCTTCTTCAGGATCTATCTATATTTCTGAGATGAGGTATTGTAATCATTTACATTGTTCAGACTTTATTGTAATATTCAGAACGTTTTTGTCATTGTACATTCTGTCCTTCTTCAGATAATTAGAATTTTGAACTGAACCTTTTATTTAGATCCTGGAGTAGATTGTCCTCATTTCATGAATCATGTAACTTCAGGATGTCCAAGTTTTCTTCATTTTAAGTCAAATCTCTCTTGACCAAAAAAGTTGTGAGTTTAAAATCTGGCTATAGAAATGATGAAAAACAATTTAGAGAGTTGGGTTAAAATGGAGAAAACTAATACATCGAGATCAATGTAAATAATGTAAATATATGATTATTTTCTGGTAACTGGTAGCAGGGACCCCACTTTTAATCTAGTAAAATTATGGACAAGCATTTGAATATGGCAGGAATGCCATATTAATTCATCAGAAGGTTTCACGTCGTACTGTACTTAACAATTATTTAAAATGAGTCAATTAGATCCAAGAGATACATAATTGGTGGTACAAAAATGTATTATTGAATTATTGACAAACTTGAATATTTGTGTCAAAAGAACAACACTTCCATTGATAATAAAAAATAAACAATATTTCTATTGACAATAAAAAAGAACAATATTTCTATTGACAATAAAAAAGAACAATATTTCTATTGACAATAAAAAAGAACAATATTTCCATTGACAATAAAAATAGAACAATATTTCCATTGACAATAAAAATAGAACAATATTTCCATTCACAATAAAAACAATAATATTTCCATTCACAATAAAAACAACAATATTTCTATTGGCAAAAAAAAAAAAAAATTCCATTGACAATAAAAGAAAGAACAATATTTCCATTGACAATAAAAAACCATTAGTATTGACAATAAAAAAAGAACAATATTTCCATTGACAATAAAAAAAGAACAATATTTCCATTGACAATAAAAGAAAGAACAATATTTCCATTGACAATAAAAAACCATTAGTATTGACAATAAAAAAGAACAATATTTCCATTGACAATAAAAATAGAACAATATTTCCATTGACAATAAAAATAGAACAATATTTCCATTGACAATAAAAATAGAACAATATTTCCATTCACAATAAAAACAATAATATTTCCATTCACAATAAAAACAACAATATTTCTATTGGCAAAAAAAAATATTTCCATTGACAATAAAAGAAAGAACAATATTTCCATTGACAATAAAAAACCATTAGTATTGACAATAAAAAAAGGACAATATTTCCACTGACAATAAAAAAAGAACAACATTTGTATTGACAATAAAAAAAAGGACAATACTTCCATTGACAATAAAAAAGGACAATATTTCCATTGACAATAAAAAAAGGACAATATTTCTATTGACAATAAAGAAAGGACAATATTTCCATTGACACTGCTATTATTTTCACTGCCTTCGTTCCTTGGCAACATAGTCTTACTTATCAACTCGATAACAGCTCCCATGAAAAATTACTTATCTAAACATAACATAAAATTCACCAACTCTGGAAAGGTTTTCTCAATTATATAATCTTTCTTAAGAGAGGTAGATCCCTGAACATAATTATAAAGAGCCAGTTGTCCTAAGCCCTGGCAGTCAACACAGGTTTCCCCCCGGGGGTCAATTCTCAAACTAACCCACTTTCTGATTTACATAAAAGATCTGCCTAAGAATATACTCAGATCATTTGTAAACATTTATGCTGATTGTATGGCAATATACAGGCGTGCTTCTAAATTTCTTGATGATCAGAGATTGGCACGTGATCTCTCTTTCGATCTAACATTAACTTACAAGGAGGGAAAAAACTGGCTGATTACGTTAGATGCCTTGAAAACCAAAATATTTACATTATATTGCTGCTGATCAGACTTCAAACTACCACCAGTCACAATGAATAAATGTTACCTCAAGGATGCATTGTGCCTTTAAAGACTCTTGGGCCTCAAACTCATACCTGACCTCAAGTGGAACGCTTATATACTATCCATTGCTAAAAAAGCAGGTAAAATGATAAACTCCCTGATGCCTCATGCTAATCCTCTACCTTAATAAGAGCCAGATCTGATCAAAAATGGAGTCAGTCAGTCAGTTAAGTGATAAACACTTGGGGGATCATGTCTTGAAAGAGACATGGCTGATGAGCAGAAGATTGTCCCACACTAGGTTGTCATTGCTTTCTGTGGTAGACTAGTTGCCAGCCAAGTCTATAGAACCCAATCTGTCCTGTTATTTAACTGATAGCTAGAGGGAGAAGAGATAGATTATATTAAATTATTATATTAAGTATAATTAGTGGGGGATCAGTTTATTACTTCATAACAATAGAAAACCGATCCCCCACTTTATGCCCAGTAGAAGTTTTAATTATGTTTCTAACTATTATATTCAGTCAGTTAAGTGCCATACGTGATACACGCTTGGGCAATCATGTCTCAAAAGGGACATGACTGATTGGACAGAAGAGTATCCCGCAGTAGGTTGCCTTTAATTTGCAGTAGACTGGTTGCTAGCCAAGGCTATAGAACCCAATCTGTCCTGTTGTTTAACCCATAATTGGAGATAAAGATGAATTAATAACTTTCCCAAGGGTATTTGTGCATAAGTGAATGCAAGGAATTCAACTGGAATTTGGACACAGCTCCCAAATTTCTTGTTCTGAGCTGGGGAGTCAGTCAGTCAGTTTAGTGCCATACGTCATACATGCTTGGGCGATCATGTCTTGAAAGAGACATGACTGACTGGGCAGAAGATTATCCTGCACTAGGTTGCCATTACTTTCTGGGGTAGACTGGTTGCCAATCTGTCCTGTTACTTGACCTATAGCTTCAGTGATAAGAGATGATTATATTATTAAGTGGTAATTGGTGGGGGATCAGTTTATTACTTCATGACAATATAAAACCGATCCCCCATTTTATGACCGGTAGAAGCCTTAATCATGATTCCAACTATTATATTCAGTCAGTCAGTCAAGTGCCATACGTGATACATGCTTGGGCGATCATGTCTCGCAAGATACATACTGACTGGGCAGAAGATTATCCCGCAGTAGGTTGCCTTTGCTTCTGCGGTAGACTGGTTGCCAACCAAGCTGGGGAGTACTGTTGCTATATTTGGGCAGGAGCTGGCCACTTCGCACCTTCCAGTTTTGAGTTCAAAAGTTTCTCTAAGTCCTTGTTGAAGAAGAATTGTTTGCCATTCTTCAAACTCTCTTGTACAAGCAGGATATAGAAATTCTCTCACTGTCATTTCTATGGAAAATTCTTGTACGCACTACATTCCCTAGTTCGACCAGGTTTAATCTTCATGGCTAGAACCTGCCATGTCATTTACATCGTAGCAAACAACCCACATTGCCAGCATATTCAATTGGCAAAGAGTAAGTTCCACTTGAACGTCTTTCTTCCCACAAACCTTGCTCTGTGGAACAGACACCCAAAAGGATGTTTCTCTGATCACTACAATCATATCTACTCAAACAGCATCATCCCATGAACCACTGCTCTGTGTAATCGACTCTCAAAGGGGTGTTTCCTTGCTCACTCCAATCTTAATCACACAAACAGCTTTCTCTGATGAACAACTGCTGTGTGAAACTGACTCCCAGGGAGGTTGTTTCTCTGATCAGTGCAATTTAAACCACTCAAACAGCTTCTTCCAGCAAACCACTGCCCTGTGAAACCAACTGATAAGAAGATGTTTTCCTGATCCCTACAATCTTAACCACACAAACAGCTTCCTTCAGTGAACCACTGCTCTGTGGAACTGACTTCCAAGAGGATGTTTCCTCGATCATTACAACCTTAACCACTCAAACATCATCTTCCCATGAACCACTGCTGTGTAGGACCAATTCCCAAGGGGTTGTTTCTTTAATTGCTACAATCTTAACCACTCAAACAGCTTCCTTCAGTGAACCACTGCTCTGTGGAACTGACTTCCAAGAGGATGTTTCCTCGATCATTACAACCTTAACCACTCAAACATCATCTTCCCATGAACCACTGCTGTGTAGGACCAATTCCCAAGGGGTTGTTTCTTTAATTGCTACAATCTTAACCACTCAAACAGCTTCCTTCAGTGAACCACTGCTCTGTGGAACTGACTTCCAAGAGGATGTTTCCTCGATCATTACAACCTTAACCACTGAAACATCATCTTCCCATGAACCACTGCTGTGTAGGACCAATTCCCAAGAGGTTGTTTCTTTAATCGCTACAATCTTAACCAATCAAAATGTCTTTAATACTGTTGAATTCTGTTCTGGGTGAGCCATTCATTTTTTTATTTTATTTTATTTTTTTTTTTTTGGTCGTTTTGCCGAATTTTTGCTTGATTTTAAAACTTTTTATGCTTAATTGAAGGATTGATTTTGTTTTCTTAGAAATTTCATTGCCTGGACTTAACTAAGTTAAAACTTAGCAATTCAACAACTTTTTCCCATTTTTTTTCAATTGGATCGGATGGACTAAACGATCGTCCGGTTCACACTCCACCCACGTCTGTTGAGCGGGTGAGGAGGCTCATCCCTTGTTTCCTGTTTGGGATGCGGTTTCCGGGTTTCTCTTTTCCAACCTTTTCACTCTTTTATCTATTTATTTATTTATTTATTTATTTCTCCAATTGGAGTAGATAGACTAAACTATCGCCCGGTTCACACTCCACCCACATCTATTGAACAGGTGAAGAGGCTCATACCTTGTTTCCTGTTTAGGATGCGGTTTCCGGTTTTCCCTTTTCAAGTCTTTTCACTCTTTTATTTATTTATATTTTTTTTTTCCAATTGGAGTAGATAGACTAAACTATCGCCCGGTTCACACTCCACCCACATCTATTGAACAGGTGAAGAGGCTCATACCTTGTTTCCTGTTTAGGATGCGGTTTCCGGTTTTCCCTTTTCAAGTCTTTTCACTCTTTTATTTATTTATTTATTTTTTTTTTCCAATTGGAGTAGATAGACTAAACTATCGCCCGGTTCACACTCCACCCACATCTATTGAACAGGTGAAGAGGCTCATACCTTGTTTCCTGTTTAGGATGCGGTTTCCGGTTTTCCCTTTTCAAGTCTTTTCACTCTTTTTATTTTTATTTTTTTCCAATTGGAGTAGATAGACTAAACTATCGCCCGGTTCTCACTCCACCCACATCTATTGAACAGGTGAAGAGGCTCATCCCTTGTTTCCTGTTTAGGATGCGGTTTCCGGCTTTCTCTTTTCCATTCTTTTTACCCTTACGTAGCCCCCTGCGCATCAGTGGCGTTATCGCCTTGCTTGGGGTGATATGATTAAAAAAAAAAAAAAAAAAAAAACAGCTTCCTTCAGTGAACCACTGCTCTGTGGAACTGACTTCCAAGAGAATTTGCATTTCTTTTTCAAAGTTTTTTCATTTTTCGAAGATTGTTTTGAAATGATTTTCTTTAAATAATATGTGTATTTAAATAATATATATGAGAAATTTTCGTACAAACTCATCTTGTAAAATACTGTATTTGTTTACTGTTTTATGTTTTGTAACAAATGCTTGTTCTTTTAAATTCTGCAAAGTATTTGAGTCTTCTTCGTTTGTACCTAAGAGACGTGACACACTCTCATTTCCCTTAACATCCCAGGCTTAAGGCCTATAACGTTGAATACACCGGTTCTCGCTCGATCACCGAAGTCAAGCAACGTTGTGCCTGGTCAATACTTAGATGGGTGATCACTTGGGAATACCAGGTGCTGTAAGGGTTTAGTGACAGATGTGCATTGTGGTGCAGTGGATATCGGCTCAGAAAGAGAAATAGGTGAGCCGAGTTTGAATTCCAGTTGAATACCCTGCATTCACTTAAGCACTGGTACCCTTGGGAAAGGTATTAATCCATCCTTCCCTCCAGTTATGGGTTAAATAACAAGGGTAAGACTTGGGGACCCTGCCCTTAAAAACAAATCCCAATGAATCTTGATACTCGAAAAGAAAAAATATTACTAAACACAATTTATATAAAAACAACGATAAATTGTTGAAAGAAAAAGGTATTACCAGCAATAAATAAAAATTTAGTTAGCAATAATTGACCCCCCCCCCCCCACGAGGTTGATATGCCATAAAAACAAAACAACCAACAACTTTACCATCCCAACAAAAATAAATTCTTAAGATCAAGCTCTATTTTATTTTCTCTTGCAATGTTTTTTTTACTGAAAACGTCTGGAATATTCTCACTGCTATGATAATTGGAGTAGATAGACTAAACTATCGCCCGGTTCACACTCCACCCACATCTCTTGAACAGGTGAAGAGGCTCATCCCTTGTTCCTTGTTTAGGATGTGGTTTCCGGCTTTCTCTTTTCTAATCTTTTCACTCTTTTTTTTTTCTCAATTGGAGTAGATAGACTAAACTATTGTCCAGTTCACACTCCACCCACGTCTCTTGAACAGGTAAAGAGGCTTATCCCTTGTTCCCTGTTTAGGATGTGGTTTCTGGCTTTCTCTTTTCCAAACTTTTCACTCTTATGTAGCCCTCTGTGCTTCAGTGGTGTTACCGCCTTGCTTGGGGTGATATGATTAAAAAAAAAAATCTTAATTTATAATCAGATATTCTAATTTGCTTTTCATATGTTTTCTGCCATAGCTACAGTGATTTTGTAAAGGGTTGTGATGTATTGATAGCTTGCTTTAAACATTACAAGTTTACATTTAACTTTTTGAAGTTCTTAATTGACAGTAAAGCAAGAAGCAGGAAAAGATTTCCACAAGCAGGAAGGGCTTTAAACATTACAAGTTGACATTCACAAAACATGTTTTTTATATAACCTGATGACATGAGTTGATTCTCTTTTGTTTTTAACCATTTCCCTTCAATCGAGGTGATAAAGTCACTAAGATACAAGAAGATAATGAGGGTGAAAGAATCAGTAGACAATAAAAAAAACAGTTTTCAAGGAGTTAGATGCTGACTATTGACATGTCTTTTAAATTTTTCAAGATCATAATTTATAAGAGAACAAGAAGCAGGAAGAGATTTTCACAAGCAGGTAAGGCTTTAACGGTTACGAGTTGACATGTGCAAAACATGTTTTTTTTTAATATAACCTGTTGACATGAGGTGTTAAAATTTTTTTAAAAATCATTTCATTCTAATCAAGGTGATAAAGTCACTAAGATGCAAGGGGGGGACAGTCAGTTAAGTGCCATACGTGATACATGCTTGGGCGATTATGTCTCGAAAGAAACATGACTGACTGGGCAAAAGATTATCCCGCAGTAGGTTGCCATTGCTTTCTGTCCTGCTATTTAACCCATAACTGGAAGGAATAGATGGATTAATACCTTTCCCAAGGGTATTTGTGTGTAAGTGAATGCAATGAATTCAGCTAGAATTCGAACTTGGCTCCCCTATTTCTCATTCCGACCTGATATCCAATGCACCATAACACACAACTCAAGGTGGGGTACTGACGGTAAAAGAATCTTCAGGAAGATTGTCGATGATCTTTGATATTTGCTTTTAACTTAGTCTTGTTCTTCATTTCAACGGTCTTTTTACATAAATTTGAGCCTCACATAAACAAAGTTTTACACAAAGTTTTTTATTCAACCTATTTTTTATTAACCATCCGGCTTCATTACAGACTTTTTTTTTTTATTGCAAGAATACATGTTAGTAATGTTCTTTTAATCTTTTTGTGATGTATTGATTACTTGTTTTAAACCTTACAAGTTTACATTGGACTTTTTGAAGATCCTACTGGACAGGAAAACAGGAAGCAGGAAGAGATTTTCACAAGCAGGAAGGTCTTTAAGGATTACGAGTTGACATGTACAAAACAATTTTTTTTTTCTTAATATGTCCTGTTGACTTGATGTTAAATTTCTTTTCTTTTTTTTTTTTTTAATAATTTCACTCCAATCAAGGTGATAAAGTCCCTAAGATGCAAAGGTGGGCACTGAGGGTAAAAGAATCTTCAGGAAGATTGTAGACGATGTTTGATATTTACATTTAACTTAGCATCAGTCTTTTATTTTGACAGTCTTTTATTTTGACAGTCTTTTTTATTTTGACAGTCTTTTATTTTGACAGTCTTTTTTATTTTGACAGTCTTTTTACATAAATTTGCAACTTACATTTACAAAGTTTTACACATTGAATTTTATTCAACCTGTTTTTTTAACCATCTGGCTTCATTATAGAATTTTTTTATTGCAAGAATGCATGCTAGTCACGTTCTTCTTTAAATAAATGCTTTCTAAACACTCCCCACAAAAGAAAAGGTAATGAACAAAATTAGTTTATTAGACACATTTTTTTTTATTTATGCTCTAATTATTTTAATATAATTTTAAAATAAATTTCCTTTTATTTATATAAACTTTTGTATTATATTGTGTATGAATTTTGAATGTCAGTTCTTTAAAGCGATTTGATCAGCAGGTTAGCGTAGCAGTGTTGTTTATTACAAATGAGGACTTGTTGATATTTTTCATTTTTTTTTATTCCAACCCAGTCTGCCCTACCTTGCCCTGTCCTGTCCTACTCGGAGAAACCAACAATAACATAATTATAAATAGAAATAAAACAAGGCTGACTTATGTTGGCTAGGCTTATCTCAAGTGTGAAAAATAAAAAAAAACAAGTCTGACTTAGGATTGTATTTCAAAAGAGACATGGCTTACTGTCACATCACATTGAAACTCTGATCAAGTTACCTGATCAGTATCTAGATGAGTGATCACTTGGGCAGACCAGACTCTGTAAGTTTGTGTGTCTGGTTTAATGGATAATAGCTCAAAATTGAGTTTCAGTTTGAGTTTTGTTTAACTGCATATCAACTTCTGTAGGTTATTTAAAGCCAAAAAGGTAGGGTTTTAAGGTTGTTGTTTTTTTAATGTTCAGTTATAGTGAGAAGGTTGATTTAGTCAGATTTTAATGAAAATTTTTTTATTTTTATTTTAGAAAACTGTTTGTCTCAGTGTTCTCGACAGGCTCCAAAGATGAATCTGTAATGTGATTGTTCCTAACCTGGCAGCTCGACTCCAGCCACTTTCTCATCAGTGGGATGTGGCTTCCCTCTGTCTCTTTCATGGCTTCTGCTCCAAAGAACTTAGGTCACTGGGGTCCCCTCCACAAGAATTTACTCAGGCAGCTAGACAGGCATCAAAGTCCCACCCTTTTAAAGTTAGATCACTCAAATGCGGCAACAATTCTACTCCAGCAGCTTCTTTTCTCGTGCTTCCCGCCTGCGGAACTTCCTTCCATATACTTGCTTTCCTGACGGCTAGGATCTCCAAGAATTTAAATGCAAAGTCAATTCCCATCTCTCATCCACTTAAATCCAGTCCCTTTCCGCAACACCCTGTGCATTTTGTTCTTCTCCTTTCTCTCTACCTTCGTAACTGTCTTCACTCCTGTGTTCATATCCTTCTCTTGCCCTTTCTCTTTCACCCCGTGTAGCTGGTTCGTCTTTCTCTTCACTCTTTCTACATCACACCGTGTATCTTGTTCTTTTCCTTTCTCTCTACCTTCATAACTGTCTTCACTCCTGTGTTCATATCCTTCTCTTGCCCTTTCTCTTTCTTCCCCTGTATCTGGTTTGTCTTTTGTTTTCACTCTTTTCCTGTCTAAAACTAGCTCTCTTATGTAGCCCTCTGCACATCAGTGGTGGTACCGCCTTGCTTGGGGTGAAATGATTAAAAATAAAAATTTAAAAATGTATTGCTGGTAATAATTTTTTTCCTTTAAAAATGTGTTATGGTAATAAGTTTTTCCTTTAGAAATGTAATGTTGGTAATATTTTTCCTTCAAAAATGTATATTTTTCTATAAAAATCTATTTTTATACTTTCATAGTATTTTGACCCCAGTTTGGGGATAAACTATTTGTCCATAGCTGAGATGCTAACAGGTGCTACCACCCCAGGTCAAGGTGGACATGTGAGCAACAGCAATTAAGAGGTGATTCCATGCTCCTCACACCCTCCTAAGCAGAGGCCTTGCTGCCAGACGCCTTGAAATAGTTAATCAGAGAGCTAAATTCCAATTTCAGTTAAGTTTGTTAAATTCTCTTACACGCAAATGTTCTTGGGAAAGGTAGGAATACACCTATTCTCTTTCAAACTGTGGGTTAATTAGTAAGAATTGTATCACTAAATCATTATTATTTCAACAAAAAATAAGAAGCTCATAAAGTCATTTGTGGCACTATCAGTTACTAAAGTTCGATCTGAGGAGGACATATTGAAAGCTGAAGATTATAAAGAAAGGGTTAAGAATTTTGGTGACTGAAGAGAATTTGGAATCATACATGTTGCTATTCATTGAAAAGGAATTGTTAAATCAATTGGATGCAGAAGCAATTATTGGCAGATTCGAACAATCATCTAGTGAACACAATCGATGAATTTTAATACTGTGGACTGCATTCAATGCTTTATTCTGTTTTAGAACTTTCTGTTAATGTGTAAAATATCATCAAATTACAGAAATTATGAAAAAATATCAATAAATTATATTAATACAATTATAACATTATGCATTTTTTTCATCAACAACCAAGAATATGGATGGTACATATAGATATTAATTACTAAGACATACACATTTTCTCACAAATATTTTAGCTGTACTGTTTTTATTTGATTGGACAGGGTGCTAGCTTGCCTAATAGCAAGTGGAATGGGCCCTTTATATCACTTAAAAATGCAAATCACAAACAAATACAAATGACTGTTTTAGTAATAAAAATGAATAAGAAGCTTATAAAGTCATCTGTACACTATCAGTTACTCAAGTCCAATGTGACGAGGACATTTTCAATGCTGAAGATCATAAAGAAAGGGTTAAGAATTTTGGTGACTGAAGAGAATTTGAAATCATACATGTTGCTATTCATTGAAAAGGAATTGTTAAATCAATTGGATGCAGAAGCAATTATTGGCAGATTCGAACAATCATCGAGTGAATGCAAATAATTGCTCTTGATATAGCGAACCTCATGCAATAACCCATTTTGCTTTTGAACTGCCTGCTAATATGTAAATTGGGCAGTAAACTATTTTAAAGTATCAACAAATCATTAAAAACTTTAAATTAATTTATAACATTCCGTATTTACATTTGCCATCTACTACCAGTAATATGTACAGTACATGTGCAGAGTAGTTACTAAGAAATACACCCCCTCAAAAAAAAAAACTAAAAACATCTCGGGCCTCATTTGATATGCAATAGATTTTGAAATTCTGTACAGAAAGGAAGATGAAGGGGAAGGGTAGAGAAATGCAATTTAAAACAGCCTCCTTACCTTGTCATAAGTTTTGCCTATTCGTACACATTGACATGATAGACATAGAAATAAACAGTGGCAGACTGGCTAGGGTGTCAGCTTGCCTAATGGCAAGTGGGCCCCCTATATCAAATTAAAATGCAATAAAGAAACAAACACAGACAAATATTTTAGTAATAAAAAGGAATAAGAACTTTATAAAGTCATATGTGGCACTGTCAGTTACTAAAGTCCAATGTGAAGAGGACATTTTCAAAGCTGAAGATCATAGATACAAGTTGAAAAATTTGCTATCTGAAGAGAATTTGGAATTATACATGTTGCTATTCATTGAAAAGGAATTGTTAAATCAATTGGATGCAGAAATAATTATTGGGAGATTCAAACAATCATCGAGTGAATGCAAATAATTGCTCTTGATATAGCGAACCTCATGCAATGACCTATTTTGTTTTTAAACTGTTTGTTAATGTGTAAACTGCACAGTAAACTATTTTAAAATATCAAAATTGTTCAGTTTACACTCCTTCCAGGTCTCTTGAACAAGAGTAGATGTTTATTATGTTTCCTGTTTAGGATTGGCTTTCTCAAGTCTCCTTATTCTTTTTAACTATCAGTAGGCCCTTATGTTTTAGGAGTATTATTGCCTTGCTTAGGGAGAATTTATTTTTTTTAATCATTTCACCCAAGGCAAGGTAGTACTGCCACTGGCACGTAGGGGGCTACATAAGAGAAGAGCGAAGAAAAAGAGGAACCGATTGCAGGGGTATCAGAGGATGGGCAAGAGAAAGATGAGAACATGGATGTGAAGAGAGCTGCATGAGAGTAGAGTGGAAAGGGAGAAGAACAAGATACCAGGGAAATAATGGGAGTCAAGGAGATAAGAGATGGCAACTGATGTTGCATTTAAACTCTTGTAGATTGTAGCTATCAGGGAAGCAAGTATACAGAAAGGAGTTCCACAAATGGGAAGTGCGAGAAAAGAAGCTAATAGAGTAGAAGTTGTAGTTACATTCGATTCTTTTCACTGTAAAGGGGTGGAACCTAGATGCCAGTCTAGTTGCTTGAGTAAATTCATGCAGAGGGGACACCAGGGAGCTAAGCTTATCGGAGCAGAAACTGTAAAAATATTTGTAGAAAAGACAGAGGGAAGCCACATCTCATCCGTGAGAAAGTGACTGGAGTATCAATTACATTGCAGATTCTCTTTTGGATTTTGTTGAGAATCCTAAGATGAATATCAGGAGTACCTGACCAGATGTGACAAGTAAATACTTGTCACATCTGGTCAGGTACCCCTGCTATTCATCTTAGGATGCACAAGTGGATGGTAGATTTGTATATGTGCAAGATGGATTCAGACGAGAAAAACTTCCTGGACCAACACAGTGACACAACCTTCCGAGCAGTAGATTTAGCTATTATATACTAGCAGTATAGCCCGGTGTTGCTCGGGTGCAATGAAAGCTTTAAAACTAATCCATGGTTCTGGAGCTCAGACTCAGCCTAAAAAATATTTGTGTGAAGTTTGGTGAGACAAAACTTTACTATATATATATATATTATTGATTTTATGCACTATTGTAAGAACTGCAATCTTGAAACTTTGGAATATCATTTCTTATGTCTTTGTCTATGAGTATATCAAATTTGATTAAAATCAGACCACTCCTTCTATAACCCAATTTTTTCGATTATCGATATTTGGAGTACCTCTACACAAAACCTAGCTAAGAACACTTGCAGATGCTTATAGTACAACTGTGTAAATTTTCAAGAAAATCAGTTCAGCCGTTTCGGAGTCTATAAGTAATGGACACACACACACACACACACACACAAAGTTCCATTTATAAATAAGTTTGGATTAGATATGTGTGTGTGTGTGTGTGTGTGTGTGTGTGTGTGAATAAAGACTAAGCTGATTAGCTTAGCTGATGGACTTCATCAAGGCAAACGTAAAGATTTTAGCTTTCAACAAGTATTTTTAAACAAAAGTAAAAATGTTTTAAGTTTAAAATTTAAGAGACACTCAAATATTCATAGTGTCAACTGAAAAATCTAAAATTCTTATATTTGTTTTAGTAAAGTCTATCAGAGGATGAAACATGTTGGCTAAGATAAGTTTTCCTTTTTATTTTATTTCATATAGTCCATATAAAGATATATTTTACTTATATTTGAATTTTTTTACACACACACACACATTAATGCATATTTGGATAGCAATCATTTTTTAAACATCATTCATTAAACATGGCAAACAAAGAAGATTTAATTAATTTTCTATTTAGTTTTTTCTGCATCCTTGCATTTTCTGCTTTGTAGAAGTAAGGAAGTACAAATATATATATATATATATATATATATATATATATATATATATTAATGTAGGTTTCATTGAATAATATAGACAAGTTTTGTCTATTAATTTTGTGTAGGATCCGTTCGTACCGTCTGATATACTTGATGATGATATCGTTGAAAGACAACAAAAAATCACAGTAATTGTTGATTTTTTTATCGGGTCTAAGCTTTCAGCTCACATAAGCCATTATCAAAGAATAAATATTAACACAACAGTAAACATAGAACATTTAAGTTATTAACAATAAAGAGAATTAAATTGAAAATATAAGTCCATCCCTACCGTGGCGGATGGCCGAAGACAGTGACAAAATAGTGGCGTTGTGGTCCCTGATCTGATTACAGGCATTTGAGTACGTTATTGGAAATATCAAAATTGATCGTATTCAAACCAGGTTTAAATTGTTTAATGTAGATTGCTTCCAGGATTTTTAGTTTCTGTTAAAGTTTATTATTTTCTTGTTTAAGTATGTACGTGTTATCAACGAGCGTTTTTCTCAGAATAACACATACATAATAATAGGCATTCATTGTCTCTTATATTTAACAGTATATGTTTAGAAAATTATTTGCTGCCTCGATAGACTAAATTTAAGTTATATATATATATATATATATATATATATATATATATATATATATATATAGTAATATTTTTATTATAGGTTTATAATAAAAACATAGTTTATTGCAACACAGGAGGTGTTGTGTTTCGGTACTATTTTATTAGCACCTCACCAGTATATTACCATATATAATGCTCTACTAAGTATTGAGCACTCTTAATAAAGTAAATCACTACAAAAAGTGGATTTTCAACCCATTAGTTTGTACTACTTCTAAGATATATATATATATATAAGATATATGTGAACATTAATTACAAGTAAAAATATTAAGAGCAGGTAGAAAATTAGCAAGAGTAGTAAAATTTAATTCTACCCCCTGCTCAAAGACAAAGAAAATAAATAGTTATTTCAGCAGAAATATATATAGTTAGAGGGTTTTAAAAATAGCAAAAGTCGACTGGCATAAGTAGTTCAATTTTAATTTTCAGAAATAAGATTAGCTAATCAATGACGAACATAGGTAGTTTAAATATTCAGGAAAGGGATAGTTAATTATAGACCAGTTGAATAGTAAAATTTTGTTTAAAAGCTATATTAATAAATAGAGATAAAAAAATATAATTAGTTTTAGCAATTGAAAGTATAGGGGTAAATTTAGTTAAGAAAAAAATGGATGAACATACCAGAAAGAGTAGCCGCGATTAAAGATCTAAAAAATAGGTGCAACTCGGATTTGTTACTAAATAGGGGAGGGTGGGAAAATGAACTCTTCTAAATTGGTCAGTGTTAACAATAAAAAGTATGCCGAAAAGAAAAAAAAAATCCAGACGAGTAGCAAAAAAAAGAAGGAGCCCACTTGGTACTTCTGGACCGAAAGTTGGGGTTACTGCCGGAGCCAATATGATGTTTAAAAACCCAAAATTGGCAATGAAGGCAGGACATCACTGAAGAGCTCCTTTAAGCGCCAAAAATGTATTTATGAACAGATTCAGTATTTTCCTTTTTGAATCGGCCATCAACCCAGTATCATTTGAATATTTTATATTGCTAGGATTATACCCACCGATATTAAATCCTAGTAGAGTCTCCAGAAATCAGCTGTGAAGGCAGGACATCACTGAAGAGCTCCTTTAAGCACCAAAAATGTAGTTAGGAACTATAAATGACATGGTAAAAAAAAAGGTTAATCCAACATGGTAAAAAGAAGTCAGCCTAAATTGCCAGAATATGGTCAGCTCACTATAAAGCAATTGGTCACCAACAAATCATATACTGCTTAAAATACAACATTCTCAAGCAAAATGAATCCATCTCACACAAAGATACGAAATTAATTATGTGTTGAGTTATATATATATATATATATATATATATAACTGATCTAATTTTATTATGACCAAAAACTAAGTAATTAAACAATCAATATATATATATATTGATTGTTTAATTACTTAGTTTTTGGTCATAATAAAATTAGATCAGTATACATTTGTATAAAAAGTGTTCAATACAATTATATTGTAGAAATTTTGAATATTCGTCATTTGTAAAGGAGTTATTACGGGACCTAGGTTTCTACCATGAGTGGTGTCTTCAGGCGATTTGCAATAACTAATATTATTATTATTATTGTTATTGCAACTCGCCTGAAGACACCACTCACAGTAGAAACCTAGGTCAAGTAATAACTCGTTCACAAATGAAGAATATATATATATATATATATATATATATATATATATATATACGAAAAAACCCGCAAGACCGCCAAGACCCACCGCGGTTTCGCACAACGGCTCGAGCCGTTGTGCGAAACCGCGGTGGGTCTTGGCGGTCTTGCGGTTTTTTTCGTGTGTTTTTGCTCTGCGTAACTGCCTTTTGGTTAACACTTTTGGTTAGTTTGTATCGAGCACTTTTCTTTCCTGGTGGTTCGTTCCGTTAGAGGGTTTTTTTCTTTACTGTGAAGAACCGTATGCATTGTCGGTCCTACGCAGTTTTCTTTTTTTGTCCCCTCTTTGTCCAAAGCTCTATAGCCGAGGACGGTAACGGAGTTAGATTCTGTTGCTTATTCATAGTCTTTAAAAGATTCTTGTGTAATATTTTAAGAGTAGAATACGGACAGAGTCGGTTTTATTATTATTATTATTATATATATATATATATATATATATATATATATATAGGTAGATAGTTTTCTAAACATATACTGTTAAATATAAGAGACAATGAATGTCTATTATGCTTAATCATGAGCCGTTCTAAACATCGCATTTTGGCTTTAATTTTAGTTGAAAATAAAGACAAAAATTTTTCAACATTTGGATAATATTTTATTAAGTTGGTTCTAAGCTTTGGGCTCACATGAGCCATCTTCAGAGAGGTTACAAGGACGTTAACATAAAAACATCAACCATCACTGACGATTTTGTCTTGTGTTGACATAAAACTTTGCTAAGCAACGATATCAGTTACCAAAAATAGCAAACACAGTGTGAGAGTTTGAAATGATAACAGAACCATATATTTAAATGCAATGTAATGTGTTATGACCAGATTTAAACGTGATTTTAATAAGTGTGGGTTGTTTGGATTTAATGTAGATGGCCTCCAATATCTGAAGATTCTTTTTACTGTGTGTATGAGTGAGGATTATTGTATTGTTGACTAAAATCTGTCTGATATTACCTACATGACTATGTTTTTCTAAGAAATGTTGTTTAATTATACTCTAATCCTTGTAACCTCACTGAAGATGGCTCATGTGAGCCGAAAGCTTAGAACCAACTTAATAAAAAATTATCCAAATGTTGGAAATTTTGTCTTTATTGTCACCTGAAATTAAAGCTAAAATACAATGTTTAGAACAGCTCATGATTAAACATAATAGACATTCATTATCTCTTGTATTTAACAGTATATGTTTAGAAAATTATCTGCTGCCTCGATACACTAGATAGATAGATAGATAGATAGATAGATAGATTGATTGATTTTAAAAGATACTGAAAATAACTAAGAAGCCCTTCTAAAAAGAAATATGTGACAAGATTTCAGGAAGTGGACTGAGTTAATATATTTTTCAGCACCCCCTAGTAAATAATTTAAGTTTCAGTTGGAATAAGGAATTTCAAATGTTTATATACTTAGCAATGTGTGAGTGATTGACGTAATGACATTCTCCATGTCTGTTCAGTGGTTAATTTGTCAGTAAACTTTATTGTTGTTAGTTAAAATATTAATCTTCCTGAATATAAAATTTCACAATGTGTCAGTAAATTTTCTGTGATATTAAAGGAAAGGCTTCATTTTTCCCAATTGTGAGGAAGTGGATAAGAAAAAGGTCATCTGCCTCTCCTCTTTACTTTTAAACATTTTACATTTTATTTGTGCATTGCATCAGTGTCTATTTTTATTCACATGTCTATGTTGTTTGCAGTGAAAAGATTTAGTGAGAATTACAGATAAAACAGACTAAAAATGGCAGATTGTATTAATAAATGATTAACTATTATCTATTTAGCACAAGCATTTCTTCAATCTTAATTTTAATTACTAATGTAATATTACTTTACATATCTGGCAATTACAATAAAAAGAAGCAGAAATTAAAATGAAAAGAATACTAGTCAAAGATTAATAATAATTGTTAATAATTTGTCTGAAAAATTCACACAACTTAAGACTATTACTACTTGGTGGAAAAGCAAGAGAAATAAGATGAAAGAAATATTAGTAAAAAATAAATAACAGTTGCCAGTGTTTCATTTAAGAAATTCAGACAACTTAAGACTATTACTACTTGGTGGAAATGCAAGAAAAATTAGATGAAAGAAATACTAGTAAAAAATGAATAATAATTGCCAATGTTTCATCTAAGAAATTCAGACAACTTATGACTATTACTACTTGGTGGAAATGCAAGAAAAATTAGATGAAAGAAATACTAGTCAAAAATGAATAATAATTGCCAATGCTTCATCTAAGAAATTCAGACAACTTAAGACTATTACTACTTGGTGAAAAAGCAAGAGAAATAAGATGAAAGAAATACTAGTCAAAAATGAATAATAATTGCCAATGCTTCATCTAAGAAATTCAGACAACTTAAAACTATTATTACTTGGTGGAAAACAAGAGAAATTAGATGAAAGAAATACTATTCAAAAATGAATAATAATTGCCAATGCTTCATCTAAGAAATTCAGACAACTTAAGACTATTACTACTTGGTGGAAAAGCAAGAGAAATAAGATGAAAGAAATACTAGTCAAAAATGAATAATAATTGCCAATGCTTCATCTAATAATTTCAGACAACTTAAGACTATTACTACTTGGTGGGAAAACAAGGGAAAATTAGATGAAAGAAATACTAGTCAAAAATGAATAATAATTGCCAATGCTTCATCTAAGAAATTCAGACAACTTAAGACTATTACTACTTGGTGAAAAAGCAAGAGAAATAAGATGAAAGAAATACTAGTCGAAAATGAATAATAATTGCCAATGCTTCATCTAAGAAATTCAGACAACTTAAAACTATTATTACTTGGTGGAAAACAAGAGAAATTAGATGAAAGAAATACTATTCAAAAATGAATAATAATTGCCAATGCTTCATCTAAGAAATTCAGACAACTTAAGACTATTACTACTTGGTGGAAAAGCAAAAGAAATAAAATGAAAGAAATACTAAAAAAAAAGTTATATTATTCAAGAATGCTTTACCATGGCAAAAAATTCTGCTCTTTGGTTAGGATAATATAAGCTGATAGAATGTATATTAAATTCAGAATGTATAATAGGATAGCAAAAGAGGCTTTTTCAAAAGCAACAAAATATTAAGGTTCAAAATTTTCAGTAGAAACAAAGAAAAGACTGCTGAACTAGAACATAATGTCGATCCTCTGATACACGGCTGTGATTGTCTCTGTATTGCACCACAAATAAAAGACTGAGTGCAGTAAGATTCTACCAAAAAAATGTTGAGAATATCTTGGATTGATCATGTAGCAAATAGGGAAGTTCTAAAAGCAATACAAATCACAATGTAGCTTTTGTTAACAATTGGAGATGATTGAAATATTTGAAACACAAAATGAGGAAAGATGGTTTCGGGAACTTAACACTCAGAGAACATGTAAAGAAGAAGCAGAGGAAGACATAAACCTTTGTGACAAGTTTGAGTAAAAATGTTTTTACAATAATGTTCATGCTGAACAAGGCTCAACAGCCACTCAAGATAGTGTTAGATCACAGTTTATGGAAATGCATGAAAAAGATAACAGTAAACCATAGACTTCAACAGGATAAGATAGTAGTGATCGGAGAAGCACTCTCTTAGGAGTCAGTTCCACAAAGCAGCTGTACAAAGCTCAAGAGCCACTCGAGGTAGTGGGTTGCAGTATAAGAGGCACAGATTATGGGTATATGTGGGAAAGATAACTGTTAACCCTAGACTTGAACAAGATTAAAATTGTAGTGATTTGAGAAGCACTCTCTTAGGAGTCAGTTCCACAAAGCAGCTGTACAAAGCTCAAGAGCCACTCGAGGTAGTGGGTTGCAGTATAAGAGGCACAGATTATGGGTATATGTGGGAAAGATAACTGTTAACCCTAGACTTGAACAAGATTAAAATTGTAGTGATTGGAGAAGTTTCGGCTTGCAAGTCATTTTCACAAAGCAGTGGTTCATGGTACTTATATCTCACCAACTGAATACAAAAAGATCATAAAGGCAAAAAGGTGTCATAGCAAGAACAGTAGAAAACAACAAAAGTGAGGATGATGTAGAGGGCCATAATCACTCATAACCTAAAAGAAAATACACAGTGATATTTATGCGGCTATAAAATCTATTTGTAGAATTTGACATAATATGTAAAAATAATGAAAAAAAAATATCTCTAGACATTGAACTTTAATTGATAAGATTACAAAATTATTTTAACATCTATTTTTAAAAAATAGGTCTTCAAAATATACTGACAGCTTATCATGGTTTATTTATGAAATAATACAGTAGAAATTGAACTAAATCATACAAAATAAAAAATCAAAGTGAAAGATAAAAAATTGTATTTTTTTATATCACTTTTTTCTGAATCGGTGATAAAATTTGGATATCTAATCTAAACTTATTTATAAATGGAACTTTGTGTGTGTGTGTGTGTGTGTGTGTGTGTGTGTGTGTGTGTGTGTGTGTGTGTCCGTTATCTATAGACTCCGAAACGGCTGAACCGATTTTCTTGAAAATTTACACAGTTGTACTATAAGCATTTGTGAGTGTTATTAGCTAGGTTTTGTGTCAAGGTACCCCGGATAAATATTGAAAATCGATAATCAAAAAAATTGGGTTATAGAAGGAATGGTCTAATTCTAATCAAATTTGATGCACTCATAGACAAAGATATAAGAAATGATATTCAGAAGTTTCAAAGTTGCAGTTCTTACAGTAGTGCAGAAAATTTGATATCGATACCAGGAAATGAAAATTTGACTTACATCCATTCATTTTTCTTTCAGTCTACGGTTTCGCTTTAACTGGAAACAACTATTGCTTTTTAGTCTTTCGTGCCAACATCCAAAGAGTCTGAGCTCCAGGACCATGGATTAGTTTTAAAGCTTTCATTACACCCGAGCAATGCCGGGCTATACTGCTAGTAACTGATAAAGTTAGAGACTGTTCAGCTTTTATGTAAAGCAGTAACAATGAAAGCATTTTACTAATTTAAAAAGCTTTCATTATTTTATTCCAAGTTTTCTTCCATCTTAATATTGTTGCTTTTTATCCCAACACTCTGGCTCTATACACTCTTCATTATTAATGTTATTCTATTACACTTTTTATTCCATCTTATTATTGAGACTTTTCATCCCAACACTCTATTATTGTATTTTACTTACTAAATATCAAAATGTCTTTTTAGCAATATCACCCTAAAGAAAGGCAGTAACGCCATTGGAACACTTTTTTTTTTTTTTTAATCATCTCACCCCAAGCAAGGCATTCCACTGCCACTATTGCGCATGGGGCTACATAGGGGAAGGTAAAGAGAAGGAGTGGTTAGACATAGGGAATGTCAGGAGGAAGGTGACAGATGAGTAAGGATAGCGAGGATGAGGGTCGGGCAGATGGGAAGAGAGTTTGATAGAATGGGTGCAGGTTAGTGTGTTAGGAGGTGTCTATTGACCTTACATTTAAACTCCTGGAGATTGTAGCCGTCGGGGAAGCAATCGTTTGGAAGAGAATTCCACAGTCGGGAAGTGCGAGGAAAGAAACTGTTGGAGTAGAAGTTACGGCTGCACTTTATCGGTTTCACTGTAAAAGGGTGGGATCTAGTTGCTAATCTAGTATCTCGTTCAAATACGTATTTAGGGGGCACTAGTGATCTAAGTTCATCGGAGTAGAAGCCGTGAAAGTATTTATAGAAGAGACACAGGGAAGCCACGTTGCGCCGGTGGGAGAGAGACTGCAGGCGGTCTGCCAAGTCGGTATCTATCATATTACAGACCCTCCTCTGAACCTTATCGAGAAGCCCGAGGAGAACAGCAGGAGCACCCGACCAGATATGGCAGCAGTATTCAATGCACGGGCGGATGGTAGATTTATAAATGTGCAGGATAGATTCAGACGGAAAAAACTTCCGGGCCCTACACAGAGAACCGACTTTCATAGCAGCGGATTTAGCAATGGATTCGATATAGTCATTCCATTTGAGGTCCACTGAAAGTGTGAGACCAAGGAGGCGCAGTGTTTTACTCTCTGGGAGGCAAGCCTGGTCCATGCTAATGGGAGGTAGGTGAGATTGTCAATGATGGTTAATTGAGAGTAGCTTTGTTTTAGAAGCATTAAAATTTACTAACCGTTTCTTACCCCAGTCCACTATGGATTGGAGGTCTTTTTCAATCTCGGCTGCGAGGTTAGCTTTGACGCCTACACCAGATTTTTGTAGGAGGCGAGAGTAAACTGTGGTGTCATCGGCATACAAACCTATTTGGGCTCTTATGGAATCAGGGAGATTCCATAAGTGTTAATGTGTATGAAAGAATACGATAAAAAGGAAACCAGAGAACCTATATTTAAATTTATTCATTCCAACTGTAAAATGATGTTAAGAAACTGTTAGCACAGAACTGATGGTTAAATTTATTTATTTCATCAGGAAAATTATAAGAAGAAACTGTTAGAAGAACAGAACTTATGGTTAAATTTATTCATTTCAACTATAAAATTGATGAGAAAAATCTGTTAACACAGAACATATGTTTAAATTTATTCATTTCAACTGGAAGATGATGAGAAAAATATTAGCGTAGAAGTTACAGTTAAATTTATTCTTTTCAACTATAAAAATGATAAAAAAGAAAGTGTTAACAAAGAACTTATGACTAAATTTACTTTCTCTGTCCACTCCACTCTCAGTATCTGAACCCTTCTCTTTCCCACTTCCTGGCACCCCCTATAACTTGTCACTCTTTCTCATAACGTTTCTCCTATGTAACCCCCTGCAAAACAATGGCAATAAAGTGCCTTGCTTGGGGCGATATGATTATTTTAAAAAAATTTCTAGACATTTATATTCCAGAGAATGTAAATAAATCTAAAAGACATGCATGTGTAGCTAATCAATACTTCATTTACTGATTGATTCGTTTTCTACGACTTATCAACAGACAAGGAATTATTATGTAAATATAAAGTGGGGGATCAATTTTATATTACAATCAATATATAAATTGATCCCTCATTTATGGCCACAGTCATCCTTCTCTTACCCACTTCCTGACATCCCTTATAACTTGTCACTCTTTCTTATAACTTTCCTCCTATGTGGACTGACTTGCTTAGGGTGATATGATTATAAAAAAAAAATTCAACTGAAAAATGATGAAAAGAAACTGTTTCCATCAAACTTATAGTTAAATTTATTCATTTCAACAGAAATGTGATGAGAATGAACTGTTAGTATAGAATTTATGGTTAAATTTATTCATTTCAAAGAGAAATTGTGATAAAAATCTGTCAGTATACAACTTATAGTTTAATTTTTTTTTTTTTTTAATCATATCACCCTGAGCAAGGCGGTAAGGCCACTGGTGTGCAGGGGGCGACGTAAGAGTGAATAGATTGGGAAAGAGAAAGCCGGAAACCACATCCTAAACAGGGAACAAGGGATGAGCCTCTTCATCTGTTCAATAGACATGTGTGGAGTGTGAACCGGGCGATAGTTCAGTCTATCTACTCCAATTGAAAAAAACATAAACAAAAAAGAAAAAGTGAAAAGATTGGAAAAGAGAAAGCTGGAAACCACATCCTAAACAGGGAATTTAGTCATTTCAACTGAAAAATGATGAGAATATATTGGCACAGAATTTATGGTTAAATTTATTCATTTCAAAGAGAAATTGTGATAAAAATCTGTTAATATACAACTTATAGTTTAATTTAGTCATTTCAACTGAAAAAGATAATAAGAAGAACGTTTGCATAGAATTTATGGTTACATCTATCCATTTCAATTCTAAAATGGCTGTCCATTTAGTAATGCATTTAAATGAAGTCTAGATAGCAAAGAGGAAATCCCTTCAGAACAATTACCTTGTAAATATTTATAGAAAAGGCACAGGGAAGATACACTTCAGCTATGAGAAAGTGACTGAAGTTGAGATGCCAGGTCAGGACTGATAACTTTGGATTGATGTTCCTCTATATTTTCTTGTTTTTATATCAGGTCACTCAGTACAGTTGCTGCATAGTTGAACCATTAGCAACTCTTCCACCATCTTTTCCTTGTGATTAGAGTAGCCCTTCACCCAGCAGAATATAAAAAACAACCTGTCAAAGGAGAGATGAACTTTCTCGTAGGCTCAAATGCCATTGACCATAATGTGATTGACTGGACTCCATAGCTACGGATGACTCTAGTGTGGTGATGATTCACTTGCTGGGTAGAATGCTTTCCAGCCTGAGGTCTGCAGCCTGGGTAGGTGATTTTCCTAATGGAATTAAAAGGCCACATGTTCCTTTGCTATATACCTCTTCATAGGGTATTAAACCTGGAATTCAATTGAATGATATTCCTCTCTTCAAAATGTCAAGAACATAAATTTCTGCTTCTTCTTTGTTGAAAACAAACTTCAACCAAAATGACTGTGTTTTTCTGTCATGAATGATGTGCCATAAACTGCTATCCATTTGGCAAAATATGCGCAAACCAAATGTTGTATTTAGGGAAAATTATGAAATATAAATTTCAAACACAATGACTTGGTTTTTCACAACTGATAAAATCAACAGACATCAATATATATATATATATATATATATATATATATATGTATGTATGTATATATATAAATTAAAAATTTATATAAAAAGTTATTAAAAATCGCCTGAAAACACCACTCATGGTAGAAACCAAGGTAGCCAAATAACTCGTTTAAAAATGAAAAATATTCAAAAGTTCTACAATATAATTGTATAGAACACTTTTTAATACAGATGTGTACTGGTCTAACCCTATTAGGATCGAAAACTAAGCATTAAACAATCAATATATATGTATATATATATATATAAAATATACAATTGTATTTTATTTGCTTTTCTGTGACTTGGCGTAGAGTTGGTTTGTTCTGGTTGAAGCACACATGCATTGAGACCACCACACTCTCTAACTGTCGTCTGCAAACCGCTAGACCCAACTCTCTAAACTGACTCTTTGTGACAGCTGACATCACTTAAATAGTGAACTTCCACCCACACTTGGAACTTTCAATGCACTGCATTCTATATCAGGTGCTGATCCCTTCGACTTCTGTTAGTCAAAACAAAATTCTAGTTTGACACCTGCATCTTTGTACTCAGTGACTTCTCCCTGTGTCTCTGTTATGGTGAAACACACCTATTCTATAGTGAATAGACTCTCCCACCTGATTGAAGTAGGAGTGGTAAGAGGAATGAGGGTCAGTCGATGTCAGACGAGATTTGGCCGCTGTCTTTCGGGCTGGGAGGCCAAATGACCAATTAAGACAGAATAAGACCAGTTTAAGACTGGTTTAGACCAGTTTTGAACCTTTCCACATACATATTATTTCCAAATGTTTTGTATGTCAAACCTATAAGGACCAACTTTAGCACAAATACTAGCTTCTACTGTGAAAATAACTCCACAACAGTCTCCCAGTACAAAATACGCTTCTTGGCAAAATTCCACACCAATCAAGATATTATTTAACAAATTCAGCAAAATCCTGTCATTTTCACTGGCAATCATGACTGACCGTTAGTACCATTTCACACTGACCCAATGAATATACAACACCTTGACCAATGTGAGCCTTCATGTTATAGAGGACATCAACTGTAATTTGACTTCCCCAATACATAATGCACATGAATGAACATATCACTGGCTTTCAACCCAGTTATAAAGTTGGTTGGTTGTTTTGTTTTTATGGCAAATCAACCTCAGTGGGTCATTTATTGCCAACTAAACTTTATTTATTTATTGCTGGTTATACCTTTTTCTTTCAATAATTTATTGTTGTTTTTTTATATAAGTTTTGAGTTTAGTAATACATTTTTCTTTTCGAGTATCAAGATTCATTGGGATTTGTTTTTAAGGGCAGGGTCCCCAAGTCCTACCTTTGTTATTTAACCCATAACTGGAGGAAAAGGACGAATTAATACCTTTCCCAAGTGTACCAGTGCTTAAGTGAATGCAGGGTATTCAACTGGAATTTGAACTCGGTTCACCGATTTTTCTTTCCGAGCCGACATCCACTGCACCACAACGCACATGCGTCACTAAACGCTTACAACACCTGGTATTCCCAAGTGGTCACCCATCTAAGTACTGACCAGGCTCAACGTTGCTTAACTTTGGTGATCGAGTGAGAATCGGTGTATTCAATGTGATATGGCCATAAGCATGCACGTCTGTCACTAAACGCTTACAGCACCTGGTATTCCCAAGTAGTCACCCATCTAAGTACTGACCAGGCTCAACATTGCTTAACTTTGGTGATCGAGTGAGAATTGGTGTATTCAACATGATATGGCCATAAGCACGCACATCTGTCACTAAACGCTTACAGCACCTGGTATTCCCAAGTAGTCACCCATCTAAGTACTGACCAGGCTCAAAGTTACTTAACTTTGGTGATCAAGTGAGAACTGGTGTATTCAATGTGATAGGCCGTAAGCCTCAGTTATATAGATGGGACAGGTTATAAACCCTGCAGCAAATTTCTTCTATGACCACACCCGATATTTCAATATTTCCTGCTCATTGAATCAAGATAACAAATGATTTACTCCTAGGCCACTTTACATAAATGAAAATACTCACAAGAAATGAATGTAATTTTTAATATAAACATAGATATCTTCACAGAAAACTGCATACCTAAGATTTAAAATGAATTTTTAAAAATGAAAAATCTTTCCCGGGTCTTTTATTTTAGTTTTAACTAGCAGTATAGCCCGACGTTGCTCGGGTGCAATGAAAGCTTTAAAACTAATCCATGGTCCTGGAGCTCAGACTCAGCTGAAAGAATATTTGTGTGAAGTTTGGTGAGAATCAGATAAAAATTGTGGATTTGTATAAAGGACATACAGACAGATAAGCAGACACACACACAAACATCTTGCCTTTTATATATATTATCGATTTTCTGCACTATTGTAAGAACTGCAACCTTGAAACTTCTGAATATTGTTTCTTATGTCTTTGTCTATGAGTGTATCATATTTGATTAAAATCGGACCATTCCTTCTATAACCCGATTTTTTATCATTTTCGATATCTATCAGAGGTACCTCTACACAAAACCTAGCTAAGAACACTTGCAGATGCTTATAGTACAACTGTGTAAATTTTCAAGAAAATCGGTTCAGCCGTTTCGGAGTCTATAGATAACGGACACACACACACACACACACACACACACAGACAAAGTTCCATTTATAGATCAGTTTAGATTTCAAGCTAATAGATCAAATTTAATATTTTCAATAAGCAAAATACTTTGCTGTATGTAAAAAATAATTTAAATTGACTGGTCAGAGTTATCGTTTTGAAATTGCTAAAAATTACTTATTTTAGTGCCATTTTTAATCATCTGTCATCACAATGTAATTCTCTTTATCAAAAAAATCTTTCAAAAATAAAACATTATTTGAAGGATATTAGCTGATTTAAAGTTTAAAGAAATTCTATTTTTAGATTTAATGAGACACCTTTGAACTAATTTGACACAATTTAGATTATGTGGGCTCTTCTAATTGGAGTGGGTTTTTTAAATTCAATGGGACTCCTCGAGGGGGTCATATTTAGATTTTGATTTATGCTTTTTATATAAATATAGATTTTTGATGTGACCCTTTTAGTTTTGCATAATTCTGTCTACTTTGCCCAGATTTACACTTCATTAAACATGCGACACGTTCAAAATGGGTCATTATTGTACAAATTAGACAAAATAGAGCAAAACAAGATAAAAGTTTAAAAAAGAAAAATTGTGCAGTTTTGAAAAAATATTAAAATCTATGTAATATTTATAAATTTTGTTTGAAAATTAAAATTTGTAGTTACGATTTTTGAAAGGGTTCCCAAATTTTATTAAGCCTCTAATTAGTCCCATCCTCTATATATGAATAGATGCTCCTGTCAAGAATAACAGATGAGGGATTGGTCTTGTTTTATTTCTGCTGAGCAACCCATCAACCACTAGAGAGTTATTCAAGGCCAGATAAAGGTTTTGAATTGTGGTTTTTGAGGGGAGAGTTTGGTATTATATGTGCATCAATGGTAGTTTTGGGTGCAGGTTAGTTGGTGAAATTATTTTTTTTTCTTTTTAATCAGTTATTAGAGATGTGCGTTGTGGCGCATTGGATATCAGCTCGGAACAAGAAATCGAGGAGCCGAGTTTGAATTCCAGCTGAATTCACTGCATTCACTTACGCACAAATACCCTTGGGAAAGGTATTAATCCATCTATTCCTTCCAGCTATGGGTTAAATAACAGGACAGATTGGGTTCTATAGCCTTGGTCAGCAACCAGTCTATTGCAAAAAGCAATGGTAACCTACTGTGGGATAATCTTCTGCCCAGTCGGTCATGTCTCTTCGTGTATCACGCATGGCATTTAACTGACTGACTGAATATAATAATTGGAATTATGATTAAGGCTTCTACTGGTCATAAATTGGGGGATCGGTTTTCTATTGTTATGAAGTAATAAACTGATTCCCCACTAATTACTACGTAATAATATAATCCATCTCTTCTCCCTCTAGCTATGAGTCAAATAATAGGACAGATTGGGTTCTATAGCCTTGGTCGGCAATCAGTCTACCGCAGAAAGCAATGGCAACCTACTGCGAGATAATCTTCTGCCCAGTCAGTCATGTCTCTTTTAAGACATGATCGCCCAAGCGTGCATCACGTATGGCACTTATCTGACTGATTAGAGATGCTGGTTTCTAGTCAGAGTTATTTTGTATTCAGTTTTTTGATACAAGTTACTTAGAGTTTTTTATTTTTAGTGGGAATCTTTATGAAGTCTGGAGAGATCTTTTTTTTCAGTTTTCTAAATACAGGGTGTCCATAAAGTTCGTGTGCACTTTAAAAAGTGTTATAACTTTATTTGTATTTGCGATAGAAATAATTTGTAAAAAGGATTAGAAAGAAGTAAATCTATATTTTTAAAAGTTTTATTGAAATTTTATTTAAGTTTCCACATGTCTTCCATCATTAGCAATACAAAGGGTAATACGATTTTGCAGTTCACAGAAAACATTTGCCAACTGATTTACAATAATGCCTGAAATCACATTAATTCAATAATCAGTCAGTTAAAAGCCATACGTGATTAGTGGGGGATCAGTTTATTACTTCATAACACTAGAAAATCTGTACCCCACTTTATGACCAGTAGAAGCCTTAATCATGATTCCAACTATTATATTCAGTCGGTCAGTTAAGTGACATACGTGATACACGCTTGGGCGATCATGTCTCAAAAGAGACATGACTGACTGGGCAGAAGATTATCCCGCAGTAGGTTGCCATTGCTTCCTGTGATAAACTCGTTGCCAGTCAAGTCTATAGAACCCAATCTGTCCTATTATTTAACCCATAACTGGAGGAAAGAGACGGATTAATACCTTTCCCAAGGGTATTTGTGCATAAGTGGATGCAAGGAATTCAACTGGAATTCAAACTTATCTCCTATCCTTCTAGCTATGAGTCATATAATAGGAGAGATTGGCTGGCAACCAGTCTACCGCAGAAAGCAATGGCAACCTACTGAGGGATAATCTTCTGTCCAGTCAGTCATGTCTCTTTCAAGACATGATCACCCAAAGTGTGTATCACGTATGTCACTTAACTGACTGACTGAATATAATAGTTGGAATCATGATTAAGGCTTCTACTGGTCATAAAGTGGGGGATCGGTTTTCCATTTTTATGAAGTAATAAACTGATCCCCCACTAATTACTACTTAATAATATAATACATCTCTTCTCCCTCTAGCGATGAGTCAAATAACAGGACAGATTGGGTTCTATAGC
The DNA here is from genome assembly GCA_037127315.1 of Ascarosepion bandense. NCBI lineage: Eukaryota > Metazoa > Mollusca > Cephalopoda > Sepiida > Sepiidae > Ascarosepion > Ascarosepion bandense. The sequence continues at coordinate 1,565,759 of JBBBDQ010000448.1, forward strand.
CTTGGTCGGCAACCAGTCTACAGCAGAAAGCAATGGCAACCTACTGTGGGATAATCTGTCCCAAAGCGTGTATCATGTATGGCACTTAACTGACTGATTGACTGCATATAAAACGTTTCATGCAGCTTTACTGAGACTTTTTATCGTTTTATATTTTGATTTAAAGTTTGATTTCTTTCGAGAATATTATTTGCTTTAGCGTTTTGAAACTGTTCTTTTGTAGTGTTTGCGTGATAATGTTTCATTTGCATTTGATAGAAATGGAGCCAACATGAGCATATATTCGACTCTGAGAGGTGCTTGCCATCTGTTGCATGATTGGGGAGTTTCATTTTTTAGTGTGTCAGATGTGTATGTCCCATTTGGAATCTGGATGAACTATTTCCTCTGATCTGATTTTTCTGAAAAAAAACTTGGTAGTGGTTCTCCTATATTTGGTTGAATGTTGTTTTGTTTTGTAGGTTTTGAGTTCTACATTGTTTGCTATTTTGCTTTGCCATGTTCTTTGATTTTTTTCTGAAATCTGTATGTTTTTATATTGGGTGTTGTCATATTGAGGGCATCTTTCACTAGTTTGCTATTTCATCGCCCGGTTCACACTCCACCCATGTCTTTTGAACAGGTGAAGAGGCTCATCCCTTGTTTCCTGTTTAGGATGTGGTTCCAGGATTTCTTATTTCCAATCATTTTACTCTTAAGAAGCCCCATGTGCCTTAGTGGCGTTACCGCCTTGCTTGGGGTGATATGATTAAAAAAAAAAATACGACTTGGAAATTGAGATTAAGATGACTGATTTTCCATGATTTAAATACAGCTTTCTAGTGTGGCTAAGATGTAGGAATGTTTAGACTCTCCTCTTTTCAGAGCTACAAGATTTGAGGATCTATGAATCAGCACTATTTACGTTGTTTCAACTATTGTTCTTATCTTTATAAGCATGTTTACAATGTTTGGGCCATTGTACGCCCTGGCCTTCTTCAGGTGCTAGGAATGAATCTGATTGAATTTCTGGTTGTTTGAGTTTTTGAGGAGTTCAAACATCATCTTAATGGTCTGTAAATATGGAAGTATCAATTTGGTAGTCTATTTGTAAGAATGTCCATTTGTGGATGCTGATACCATTTCATTTTAAAGCCATCAGTATATATTTGTTTTAGGTTGGTAAATTTACTTAAGTTTTTATTGAACAAATTGTTTAAAATTATCCGTGTCCTGCAATACATTCTCTTTTCATCAGCCTCATGTCCTGTTCTAATGCACTTTCTGCCTCATGATGTAACTGGCTTTTTAAATTAGGAGTTTTCCATCTCATAGCTGTATCCTGGCCATTGGCTCCTATAAGAAGCTTGTTTGCATTTTGCTAACACTTTCAAGGCTGGTTTGAATTTTGAGTTATGCATTTCCTAGACTGATTGCCCATCAAAAATATAGGACCCAGTCTGTTCTATTTATCCATAGCTAGGGAAAAGATGGATTTATGCCTATCCTAAAGATATTTGCAGATAAGTGAATATAACGAACCCAATTGGAATTTTAACTCTGCTCTCCATTTCCTCAGGGGCTTAATGCCATATCACGTTGAATACACCAGTTCTCGCTCGATCACTGAAGTTAAGCAACGTTGAGCCTGGTCAGTACTTAGATGGGTGGCCGCTTGGGAATACCAGGTGCTGTAAGCATTTAGTGGCGGATGTGCATTGTAGTGCAGTGGATAACTGCTCGGAAAGAGAAATCGGTGAGCCGAGTTCGAATTCCAGTTGAATACCCTGCATTCACTTAAGCACTGGTATCCTTGGGAAAGGTATTAATCCATCCCTTCCCTCCAGTTATGAGTTATGGGTTAAATAACAAAGGTCGGACTTGGGGACCCTGCCCTTAAAAACAAATCCCAATGAATCTTGATACTCAAAAAGAAAAAAGTATTACTAGACTCAAAACTTTTATAAAAACAACGATAAATTGTTGAAAGAAAAAGGTATTACCAGCAATAAATAAAGAAAATTTAGTTGTCGATAAATGACCCACCGAGGTTGATTTGCCATAAAAACAAAACAACCAACCAGCCATTTCCTCATTTCAAACCATTATCCATCAAACCATCCTAAGCTTCCCAAGTTTCCACCACGCCTAAGTTTACGGCCCCTGGTATTCATAAGCCGACACCCATGTAGGTACTTACATGCATTTGACTTGTTAAGCAGTATTCGTATAATCTATGGTGATCTGAACTCAAGAAGAGTTGACATGTCCTTTTGAAGCTCAAAAGGACATGTCAATATCATAACCCATATTTTCATAAAAATATTTTCAAAATTGATGAGGACAATCAGTAAACATAAAAAAATGCTTACTAGAAGTGCACAGCAGTTTAGATATTTCTAAATGGACTTGAACCCACGTATAATATTCAAATCTCAATCTGATGAGGCAATTTAAGAACATTACACAAGTTTCCATGCCGTTTCAGTTTAGTAGCAATTTGCAGTGTTGGGCAAAACTATCTCTAATGCAGCCTATTCTATATCTGATTTCCAGATTTTCAATAAGTTTACAACTGATCCATGTCCAAGCCGCATGCACACTAGGTGGACTGAGCCAGCTTCCTTTCCGACGAAGAAAGTTTTATTGGGATTTGTTTAAGGGCAGGGTCCCCAAGTCCTACCCTGTTATTTAACCCATAACTGGAGGGGAAGGGACGGATTAATACCTTTCGCAAGTGTACTAGTGCGTAAGTGAATGCAGGGCATTCATCTGGAATTCAAAATCAGCTAATTTCTCTTTCCGAGCTGACATCCACTGCACCACAACGCACATCCGTCACTAAACGTTTACAGCAGCTGGTATTCCCAAGCGGTCACCCATCTAAGTACTGACCAGGCTCAACATTGCTTAACTTCGGTGTTCGAGCAAGAACCGGTGTATTCAAAGTGATATGGACGTAAGCACGCACATCCGTCAATAAACGCTTACAGCACCTGGTATTCCCAAGTGATCACCCAACTAAGTACTGACCAGGCTCAACGTTGCTTAACTTTGGTGATCAAACGAGAACTGGTGTATTCAACGTGATATGACCGTAAGCATAACTGATCCATGCACCAAGGTATTTGAACACACACACACACACACACACACACACACACACACACACACACACACACACACATACAGTATCATTTGAATTTCACATAGACTAACTAAAATTATGATATACTTAAATAGCTTTCGCATTATGCATTGAGCATATCTGGTCAGGAGTCCTTAACAAAATCCAACAAAGAATCTCTAATGTGATCAATCCCGACTTGGCAGCTCAGATACAATCACTTTCTCACTGGCGCAATGTGGCTTCCCTGTGTCTTTTCTACAAAGACTTTCACGACTTCTGCTCCAATGAACTTAGCTCACTAGTGCCCCCTATGCATGAATTTACTCGAGCCACAAGATTAGCAACTTGGTCCCACCCTTTTACTGTGAAACGAATAAAATGTAAACGCAAATTCTACTTCAGCAGCTTCTTCTCTCGCACTTCCCGCCTGTGGAATTCCCTTCCATTGACTTGCTTCTCTGACAACTACAATCGTCAAGAATGTAAATGAAAAGTCAATAGTCATCTCCTATCTCACTAATCTGCATCCTCTCTCTCATGCTTCTTTCTCCATCCACTCCACTCTCATCAGTATTTTCATTCTTCTCTTCCCCATTTCCTAACACCCCCTATAGCCTGTCACTCTTTCTCATAACTTTCCTCCTATGTAACCCCCTGTAAAACAGTGGCAGTAAAATGACTTGCTTATGGCGATATAATTATAAAAAATTTCAGAAAAGTAATTAAAGAAAATGTTTCATTTGATTGGGATTGAGCCTGTGCCATCTTCACATGGAGACTACCTTTTGATTTGCTTGGTCATGGAGAACTTCATTAAAGTAAAGCAATATTTAGATTTTTCAACTAGGCTTGGAATTAGTTAATTTTTTTTTTGAGCATTGAAAGGATGTCATCTCTCTTGGAACTCAAAACACCATAAATTATACTAACACTGCTTAACAAGTCAAATGCACATGAAGCCTACATAACTAAATAACATAAAAATAAAAATACCAGATTTTTTTCTTTGTATCTGTCTCTGATGAAGCTTTAATAAAAGTGAAACGTTAGATTGATAAACGTTCACCATTTGTCCTTTATTCTATCATTCTGTTGGATTCCAATTTATATATTTAAAATAACTTTTAATAACTTTTTAAAAATGTGGAAATTATAAGAATTTAATGTTTTTTTAAGTTGGTAAAACTCCAGTCAGAAAATGTTTAATCGATAAGTAGATATATAATCTGACTGAACAAACAGCAAATTCTGTTTGTCTGTAACTTCTCTAGCTGAAGCCACACTTGCTCTCTACAGATATATTATGACTTTTTTGAATCGGGATGATCTTAGGATTGAAAATCTGGGGCTTGAACATCCAGTATTAAAATTTGTGCCTAGACGAGGAGGGCATAGTTAAAAATACAAATTTTAACATAAAAATTAGTGATTTTAAAAGTTTTTAATTTATATTGAGTTTAACGAAACACAAAATCTTTGTCAATTTAAAATTTTTTTAAAATTCAGTTCAGTTCAAAATTTTGTTGAGAAAAGTAACTTTATTTTTTCAAAATACCAAGGAATCAGAGTGAAAATAAGAGGTCTTGAAGTTCTGCAGAATTTGTGATTTGAAGAACTCATTTTTCAGTCTGAATTGGAATTTCAGCACAAATTGGACTTATAGCCTGAATCAGAGTTAAATGAAGATTTTGAAGTACCACAGAGTGAATTGAGGAATTCAAATTTATTTCTTCAAAATTATCATTGCTTTTTTTTCTAAACTGAACCAGAGGCCTGATTAGCCCTCCATAAGAGGTAGATTAAAGATTAAAGTCCACACTGAGTGCAGCTTTTAATCTAGTATTTAATTAAATCAATAATTACAGCCAGAACAAATATTAACGAAAAAGATAAAATTCCATAATTTCATCTTTTTTTATAATGTCTATCCTTTATACAATTATCAAAACTTTGTACCATCAAGATTTCCAAAGCCGAAAAAAGCTCAACTGATCGAAGTCAGATGTTTGATAAATTTATTGAATATGTTTTGACAGCAAAGATAAGGCCAGTGAACATTTTTATTTATCGATTCATTTTCTATAGTTTATCAACTCTTTGCAGGTTATTTAAAGACAGAAAATATTTTTAAATTGTGAGAATTTTTTACAGGGATATAATGGTTTAGTGATACAAGTCATATGAATTAACCCATAACTGAAGAGGTGAATTCAGACATTTCCCAAGGGTATTTGCATATAAGTGATGACAAGCCCAACAGAAATTGGAACTCGGCTCTTCAATTTTCAATTCAGTTGTTATCCATCACACTACCAACACATCCAAGCAGTCACCCATCTAGGTACTGACCAGGCTTCATGTTGCTCAACAGAAGCTGGAGTTTCAATGTCACGTTGACTTTAAGTCCATTGATATGACTGAATATATGTACCTCATCATCATGGTAGTTTGTTATGATATCAGTCAGTTAAGTGTCATATGTGATACATGCTTTGGGCAATCATGTCTCGAAAGAGACATGACTGACTGGGCAGAAGATTATCCCGCAGTAGGTTGCCATTGCTTTTTGCAATGACTAGTTGTCAACCAAGGCTATAGAACCCAATCTATCCTATTATTTAACCCATAACTGGAGGGAAGAAATGGATTAATACCTTTCCCAAGGGTATTTGTGTGTAAGTGAATGCAAGGAATTCAACTGGAATTTGAACTCGGCACCCCCAATCTCTCGTTCCAAGTTGATATCCACTGTACCACAATGCACGTCATGATATAGAGGACTTTTAACTGCTATTATAAACCAGTTGTGATTTGTTATTGCAGATGTTGTATTGAAACTTCCTGTGTCAACCCTTGATGGGTGATTTAATGTTAGATTTTGTATGGGGCTCAGCGAAAATTGGAGTCAGTCATAATGATCCCCAGACGAGCCTTATTAATCTTCACCGCATACTGAGGTTCCCTTTGACGTGTTCAGAAAGGAGAACAGATGTCTCCATAAGGCTAAAGTTGGCTTCAAAATAACAATTGTAAAGATAAAACTGTGGTGTAATGAAGATTCTCAGTCACAGATGGTCAGAAAATAACATCCAGTTCACACTCCTCTCCAGTCTTTTGAACAGAAGTTTATCCCTGGTTTCTGGTTCGTTCTAAAGTCTGCTTCAGCACTCTGCTCATAACGTCTGTGCCTGAACTCTGAAATTTTGTTCCGTATTTTTTTCTGTCCACCATGAATAGGAGTAGAAACATTTTTTTATCTAAAATAACTTTTAGATATGTTCAGACTTTTGAACAGGAATAGAGGTTTATCCTTTGTTCTGTGTTTAGTATTGGGTTTCCAGTTCATTCTAAAGTTTGCTTCAGCTCTATACTCCAAATGGTAATATTAGTCCACACAGTAACTCCCTACCCAGAGTGCCTCTTTGGCCTTGTATTGAGCAAACATTAGTTAAAAAAAACTAATGAAATCCAAGAGTTCTTGTGAATCAAAAGTAGATTTCTAGTGACTGTCTTTTTATTTTCTGGAATTAAAGACTTATGCGGTGTGAATGGAAGTCCAGCAGCCTATTCCTCACGTGCTATGTTCAATAATTCATTTTATTTAAAAAAACAAAAAAAACACAAATGTCACCTTGTGCAACACCTCTCCCCTCAAGGTAGAGAGTTGCAATAAGGGGTAGTTTATATGGATAATAGAAGATAGTAGTTAACTTAACACATTTTCCCTGTCAAATTAATCTTCTAGCCGGTCACATGATTAACTTTATTTATTTACTAGCATCAAAGCCCGGTGTTGCCCATGCAACTCAGAACATTTTAAATTCTTCAACGGATGAAACAAATACGTTTTAATTCACTGCAGACACTTAAAATATAATATATATATATATATATATATATATATATATATATATATATATATATAAAAAAGGCAATCTGTGAGACTGTGTGTGACTGTTCCCTATGCACGCCTACATTTTTTAATATTTCTTGTTTCAAAATTATGGGGAAAAATATTCACATTTTTTTGTTGACAAAATAAATTTTTAAAATGTCAGAAAAAAATTAAACATAAAAGATCATTTTTTTTTTTTTAAATAAAAAAATATTTTAGTCGTGTTTGACACGTGATTTGATTTCTGTGACGTAATCTAGCAACCATCTTAGATCTTAAATGTTTTACGGAGCAAATATAAACAATCTGCACCACTGGCCAAAAAGTGCAAAGGGAAAATTGTTGAACTTAAACTCAAAAAGTATGTGTGGACCTGTCTTCCCCATAGATATGTGTCCCTAGAAAGTTTGAATGGCGTAGCTTAAAAAATGTAGGCGTGCATAGAGAACAGTCACACAGACAGATTGCTTTTTATATATATATATATATATATATAGATAACTTTGTTGATTTTGAATTTATATTGCACAGTGTTAACAATGTATTTACTTGTAAAACTGTAAGAAAGATGCCAGCTGAAGATTCTGATGCATCCGATAGTACCACTCCAAATAAACCGTAAAAGAGGACCCAAGCATGGCATCGGGATGGGAAAGTATGTGAAAATTGATCCTGCTGTCAAAGAACGAGCGTGGATGACTGCCAGGGATGGTGGTGACTGAACAAAAGTGGCAAAGGACAATAGAATAAATGAGAAGACTGCAAGGAGGGGATCTTATTTGCAATGAATCTGCATAGAGGCAGGTTTTTGCACAGGAAAGTCTCGGCAGAACATGAAGAGTATTTACTGGAAAAATTATCAGAAAATCCTGCAGCCACCCTAAATTCACTGAAGCAAAATCTGTTGAACAAGTTCAATCTCAATGTGGGTACAAAGATCATTGACAGACACTTGGACTCAAAACTGATTACTGCCAAGGTTATCTACCGGCCAGATATCAGGATTAGTGACCAGATCAAATGGAGGATTTATGTGACAAGACTTTTGGAACTACAAGGAACCGGGAAGGCACTGCTTTTCTAGGACAAGACCAATCTCAACTTATTTTGCAGACGTCCCCTAGCTCATGCACCCAGGGGTTTTAAAGCAGTACTTTTACTTTCATCTTTGAAGGGATCAAACATCCACATTCTGGGTTTGATGGGTCAGACAAGTTTGGTGGCCTGAAACAGGAGAGGGTTGTTGAAGGAGGATACATACGGAGAATGGTTGTTGGCGTCACTAAATAAAGCCAGAGGTGAGCATGGCATCATTATGACAAACACAGTTGTGATTATTGATAATGTGCCAGCACATTCTCAAGCTGAGCATTACAGTGGAGGTGCTGCTGATCTTGAAGTGGTCTTTATACTACGTTTGGCCTTCTATAGTTGTGCGCTCAACCCTATTGAGCTATCTGTGAAGGGGCATATAAAAAGGCACTATGCGTAAACATTTGAACAGATGGTGCAGCAACCACTTGAGGTGGGTGTTGAAGGTGGAGCACAGACTGAGGTATGTTAAAAGTTCAATAGATGATGCGATTCTGATCACTAACATGCCTGAGTGACTTACATGTTACAACTATATGGTGCGGTACTACCAGGAGTGTCTTGCTGGTGAGATCTTCCAGTTTGTGCATAACTATCCCATGTTTTGTAAACTTCTTATTGTTCTCATAATAAATTTAGAATGGTCATATTTATCAATTTGACAGGGTGGAAGATTAATTTGAGAGGGAAAAGATGTAGTTCCAGAAATAGTACATGCATTTGAACATGATATTTTGTGACTGTCATTTTCTACCAATTCTCTGTTACACTGAAACTCACAGCACACTTGCCAATAGAATTCACTTATTTCCATGCCAACTTGAGATTTTCAGCAAGTAGGGGGTTAACTGTCCTATAGTTCCTGCACACACATCTTGTCTATCCAGGATTTGATCACATTCATTCTGATGACCTGTACTGAAATATGAGCGACTGCTTCTCTTTGTAGAAAACCAGCTTTTAACCAAAGCCAACTCTCAGGTCCAGGAATACACAAAAGGCAAAGATACAAATAATCAATATTTTGGTTTAAATTCATTTAGTAGAAAATAATTTTTTTTTGTGAGTTTAGTCAAAGGCATTTAACAAAAAAATTCAGGCTAAAATTATTTCCATCAAAAAGAAAATATTATCTAGTTCCAGAAATTGCATTTCAACAATTATTTTGTTAATGACAATGATCGTATTTATTTTTATTAATTTGACAGGTAGAAGATTAATTTGAGAGGGAAAAGGAGTAAAGTTGAACAGGTTAAGATTGTAGTAATCAGGAAAACAGTAGTTCGAGAAGTTATTTGAGGTGAACTTCTCACTGATGGAATATAAAGGAAATGTAGGCGATTTGTTACTACACGAGTGGTATGGTTGGTCCTAGCTGTGAATATCTGACCTGGTGAAACCAAGGCATTTAGTTCGTCCGAGCACTTTCCATAGAATAAGCGACAGAGCAGTGAGAGACTCGACACGTCCCATGTGAGAGATTAGAGAGTAGAAAAGAATTCTCCAACAACAACATGGACATGATTTTGAACTCTATCAAGACCTGAAATCCTCACCCAAATATGGCAACAGTACTTCATTTTCGATCTGGTCTGGCTCTTCTAAATATGGAGGACAGCATGAGGAGCGAGGTTATCTTCTGGAGTGGTACAGGGAGCCGATCATTTTATCTGCACCATTAGGAATGGATCGTAAATGCCTACACCTGACACCTTCTGCCAGATCATCTCTAAACGCACGGGTTTTGGTTCAACTTGATACGTATAAAATATGATTTGCAGGGTGCTTATAAAACGATGATTAACATATTTAGCTTGCAGATCATAGCATGTACAGTGATTTAGATCACTGATGTCTCACTAGTGCAACCATTAGACTCAGTGTGTATTATAGAGATGACCCTGCCAATGAAATAGCTTCAAGAATTTGTCCTTATACAATGGCTTATGTTAAGCCAGTCACAAGTCAGCATATTATATAATTTAGATTGGTATAATCCAGAGTAACCATGAGCTGCAAAAAAATAAGTTATGGAAAGGAAAGGGTTTAAAAACTAATTTTGGGAGAAGGGGAAACCTTTAATAGGGGGGTAAAAAAACAAAAAAGACAAAACAATTGTGGGCTTTTCCTTTCCATATGAAAAATGATTTTGAGTGGGCCAAATGTTTGTAGCATTTTCATTAAAAAAAAAAAAAAAAAGCTCTTGAAACAAATATCTGATTATTTTTATCATGCAAGATGTCTGCAGATAATGTTGGGAAAGATTTTTTTTTTTTAAAATCATTTCACTATAAGTAAGGCATTAAAAGCCATTAAGATGCAATACTGAGTGTTAGAGAATATGAGGGAAAAAAATCATTAAAAGATAACAATAATTAAGACAGACGATAACAATCGACATTGCATTTTAAATTTTGAAGATCAATGTTGACTTATGTCACATCAAAATTTATGATACCATGCGGATGACATTGATATTCAGAGTTTGAATAAGAATGATATTAAACAAAGTCAGCATTCACAGTCAAGCGTCCCAAGAAATAAGTCAAGAGAAACCTTTCCAAAATAGAATTTATGATCTGGAATTGGAAATGGAATGAAAGCAGAGATAGGATTTACTCCTGAATCTATAAAAAAATTCAGTATGTAAGTTTAGTAAATACTAAATACTTCAAATATCATAGATTAGTCATAAGTTAGTTTGGAACATCAGCACAAATTGCTGAAAAATGAAAACATGAGAACTCATGTTCTTAAATAGCCTTGCCAGATTAAGACTTTCATATGAATATCATGTACCGTGCCAAAGACCAATGGCTAAAAATGACTGAGCAAGCAAAACCTGAGAGTTTTGCTGAAGACAATACATTTTTTGAACATTCTGAACTGATGCTACAGGATTGCCAACAGCAGCAATGGCTAATAATATAGCTAACATGTAGTGTAAAGAGAAAAATGATGTGTCAGTTGTATTATACAACCACTTTCTTCTAAGATCAATGGTCAAAACAATGCATGGAATTCTGGAACCTGTGTGAAGTCCATTAAGAAGTTAATAGCTTATTTTTATACAGAAATTTTTCAACATAATCTCCTTCCTCGTCAATGCACTTAGTATAGTGGTGAATATTAATCGTATAGATGAAACATTATAAAATGAAAATTTCAGTCAACGCCTTTCACGGAATTATTGATCTTCAATAGAATAATTGAGTCTGGTGCCAAAATGTTTCATTTCTTGGAGATGCAAAGAAATTGTGAAAATTCAGATTAAATTGAGATTCCATTCAGAAAGAGGAATGGGCCAGAATTTGATGAGGTCGTGGAAAGAACCAATATCAAGAATGGTTTCAGTTTCATTATTTTCAAGAGCAACTGATAGGAAAATGCTACACACATCAACCCAAACATTTTGTAACCAAAAGAAAAAAAAAAAAAAAAAAAGAATTGAGACAACACAATTGCATACAGAAATTTGGTTGAAAAAAACTTTTCGGATAATTTGGTGGGTCCTAAAGGACCCGGGGATGGGAAAAAGTGAGGAAGGGAAGTAAAAAAAAAAAAATCTGATGCTGGTGTGTTGTGATGATTTCTCAAGTAGTTGCTTTTCAGTCTTCTCCGGGATCTTTCAGACCCTTTGGAAGAGGATTCTTTTGTTCGATGCATGGAACTGTCCATTAGGTCAGGCGTGTCTGTAGAATTTGGCAGTGGATGATCTTCAAGATGATCCAACACCATTTTAGTCCAAGGAATTGTTTCTGAAGGATTTTTCTTTTTAAATTTCTTTTTTCTTCTGATTCTTGAGTAAAAAACGTCAAGTCCATGAGGAATGCTGTTGTTGATGCTGCTGTTGTTATAAGATGGATGAAAGATGACAACAAATGAGTCGATTCTCAGTCAGCCTTCACAGGCACCATTGTTTGTCTGCAATGTGAGACACAGGTTCCAGAAACACAGCTTGTGTGGCTGCCATCTTGGGAGGTTGGCCTCAGTTTTCTTTTCAGTACACCAAGGAGAAAACACCTGAAATGGAGAGAAAGAGAGAGAAAAAAAGAAGGAAGGGGAAGAGCGGGACAAAGGAGATGGGGTGGGGTGGAAAAGAAATTGTAGAGGGAAGATCGCACACACTCTCTCCCTCACACTCACACACACACACACACACAAATCAAATCTGGAGGTAAGGATGGCAGGTTGGGGAGGGGAAGGGAAAGGAATTTAAAATAATTGAGAAAAAGTCCAAAGAAAAGTGAAGGGGAAAAAAAAAAAAAAAAAATTTATAAAAAGTTTATAAAAAATTGGGATGGTTGAAAAATAAAAATATTTCCATGATGGAAATTAAAAAAGAAGAAAAAAAAAAAAAGAAAAAAAAATGCAAAATTTGAAGAAAATAAAATGTAAAATTTCAAAAAGGGGGAAGAAAAAAAAATCTTCTCACAAGAGAAATTCATTGGACTATGACAATATGAAAAAATGTCCCATGAACAATGATGGACTTGAACAATCTGTACCAATTGACATCAACAAGTCTTTTGGTTTGCTCAAGTAAAAATTCTTCCTTTCTTTCTTTTTCTTTTTTCTGAGGGGTAATTTTTTTTTTTTGGTTTTTCCGGAGTTTTCTCTAAAAATTAATCAATTTGTAAAAAATAAAATTTACAATAAACTTTTTATCAAAAATTTACAGTTATTCACATATTGCACAGCATTAATAAACTTTTCAGTTCTTTTTCTGTAGGGGTGGAGAGAGGGTATGGGGGGGTCATGAATTTGGGGTTGATTCCTTGTATAAATAGTTAATAAAACCTTCAGTTTTCAAAATTTTCTTTTTTCCTTCACTTTATATTTTGTATCTTAAGTAAAATTTCAATTTTAAATTTGGTTCTTTCCTTAAAGAAAAAAATTAAGAAAAAAGAAAAGTTGGTCACAGACACAATTTGGTCATACATGCAATTTCAAGATTGCTTTTGTTTTTAAAGAGAGAAAAAGGGCAAGGTGGGGAAATTGAGAAATCTTTACAACAGACCAGCAAAATTGGGGATTTTCTGGGCTGGGAGAGGCCGAAGCCAGGAACCAGTTTGTTAGGGTTTAGGTGGGAGAGAGAGTGGGATGGGGAGACGGAGATGTGGTCTGCCAAATGAACAAATTGATCAAATACAAATATTAACTCTACAATACCAACAACAACAACAACAAATAAAGTCTATTTGTGAAGTTCACCAGTGAATTCTAAGATATAACAACTTGGCCTGTTGTAGTCATCAGATTGCCATTTAATATCACTATCACAGCCAGAAAGCTGCAAAGTGTTTATCATTCACCATTTTTATTTATTTGCTGGTTTTACTTAGAAGCTGATGTTAAATGAAAACACACACACACACACACACTTTGACTGATATCAAAATCCAAAAATGTTATGCATCTCATCCATCCAGTTTACCAACATAATGATAGATTACAGTAATTGTATCATTAATTAAAGACAAGTTTCTATCACCCCTCACACACACACACACAAAAAAAAAAAAATAAAAATAAAAAATTAAAAAAAAAATAAAAAACCCTCCACTAGTACAATTCCCAGTTATATATGAATGAAGAGAGATCCACCTTGAAATATAAGCGACAGGTTTCAGAAGAAAATGAGAAACAGAACAGGCTAATTTGATTAAGCATAGAGAAAAGGAAAAGAAATTGTAACAAAATAAAAATTCAGATATCTATTTAAAGACTTAGGTGAAGTTTTAAAAAAATATTTTATTTCAATTTAAAAATATGTAAAATTTAGGGAATTTATATTTATACAATATATGAGAAAAATTAGTAAATAGATTTAAGTGTGTGAATTTTAATACAGAGTTAAAAAAAAAAAAAGTCTTGGGGGGGGGGGGAATATATACAGAAATTAATATTATTTACTGCTTTTCCTATTCTTCCCACCAGAGACCAGTCTCTTTATCTTTTATAATTTTTATCAAAATGTTTCATCCACTACCTTTTGCATGTCTGTTACATTGGGTCACCTTCACACGTTTTTAATGAGTCTTTACTTGATTCAAATGAGTATATCACTTTAATTAGTTTTACTTATCTGGTGGTCTTTGGTGAATAGGGCGGTATTTCAACTTTTAATTCTTCCTTCTAATGTTAACCTGTTTTTTCATGGAGCTGGTTGATGTTTCTGCATTAACTGACTCCCAGATTGCACCAAAGGCTTCTATAGAAACACACAAGCTTTAGCAGCATTTTTATCTACTCAAAGTTTTTAAGCCTAAGCCTAAAGTCTGTTTTACAGATGTTAGGGTTAAGCAGACAAAAGAAACTTACAGCTTATCTGATTAGTGGAAAGTCAATTAGTGCAATTTAAGGGTTGGATAATGCAGAAATATAGACTAGCTCTATGGAAAGGTAAAGAGAGATAAGGAGGAATTGAAAGTTACAAGTCTTGAAATTCAAAACATGACAAGTAAAAGGAATATGCTTCTGTAGATTAAAAATAAAGGCATATAGAGGCCAAAGAGAACGGCACTCAAAACATAAAAAAAAAGACAGGAATTGGTTTTGGCAGCATTGGGGAATCAATGATTAATAGACAGTATTTATCTACCCAATTCAGAAACACTATGAGAGCACACACACACACACATATGGATGTAAAAAATTTCATAGCATAAAATGTTTTTTCTTTAACTATCAAATCCAATTACTCTACATAGTCTAATCCCAAAAAACATTAAGTTTTAATCCAAGGGTAGCATTGAAGAGAAAAACAGAAGTTAAGCCGAGATTATCACTTGTAAAAATGAGAGAGAGAGAGAGGGAGAGATATACAGGTGGACTGAGATGATACATCCTTACCCAAACAAATAAACATATACATACACTCGGATATATTTGTTGATTAAACAGCCACAAAACAGTTTTTCTTTTCACTGGAGTTGACATATTTTTTCAAAACTATCACATTTCAAGTTAAGTAAAGTTGGTGACAGCAAGCCAATTTTCAATAATTAGAAAAGAATGAGGTTAACTCTCAATTTTAAAAAATGATTGAATGAGTCTTCTGCAATTGTTAAAAATACCTGCATTTGATCTTGGGTATCATAAGGCAACCTTCTGCAATGTACTGATTTCCCAGCTTTTCAAAGCTGGAAGAATTTGAATTTGACAATTTCAAAGAATAAAGATTGGGCGACAAAGATGTGAGTGCCACAAAGATGATTGTGAAGAGTGGGGAAAAAAAAATTAGTTCTAACAGAGAG
Source organism: Ascarosepion bandense (assembly GCA_037127315.1). NCBI lineage: Eukaryota > Metazoa > Mollusca > Cephalopoda > Sepiida > Sepiidae > Ascarosepion > Ascarosepion bandense. Next base: position 1,581,114 of record JBBBDQ010000448.1, read on the forward strand.
AAAAAAAGAGGAGGCTGCAATATGAATATCCGCCATTAACAGACATCTCTGAAGTTGACAAAATCAAAGTCTTATATTACAAAATTGATGTCAAGAAATACAATTAAAAAAATCATTTTGCAATATTTTTTCATCAGACAGATGAAAACTGGCTTCAAATGCCGTTGAATATGACTTATATTTAAAAGGTTCAGCAATTTTGTTATCAAAATTCGAAGGCCAGGGAGGGGGGTAGTTATAAATAGTGTGCACCATTATCATCAAGATTATTATTGATATCAATATGCTGAAGACTACCTTTGTAAAATTGGCTTTTTTTCACCCAACTTTAGAGTGATGGAAAAAAAGATGGCCCCATGTTGACCCCCTTGACTCAGGAAGTGCTTTAAAAGAAAAACATCATAAAAGATACAGTTACAAGTGATGATGAAGATCAAAGTTTCATCTGCACTAATATTGAAAAAGTCTACAGAGTGACAAACAGGTTTAACTAAAAGTGAATTTTGAAATTTGGTTTGAATTTAATAATAAACCTTACTAGTTTTATCTACACAGTGGAGTGTGAGCATTTTCAATGATTTTAAGACAAATAAATGCAATCTGAGAGAGAGAGAGAGAGACAGACAGACAGACACAAGAATAGAACTTTTCATGGAGTTCTGATCAGAAACTGGAGGAGTGGGGGTCAGCACTTCAATGGATGATTTAAACAACCACACCAAAGTAAATGTGTATCAACAGTTGACCTAGCCTTCCAAGCCCTGTTTATCCTTATAGGACACTTTTAAGGTTGACCTGATTGTCAGTTTAAGTTCGGCTATAAGCTACTTGAGACATATTCTTTTGGATGTAGAAAGGTAATTATGAAAATGCAACTATTTTCAATGTCTCTAAAATGGGCTTGATTTTGCAAACATTTAAAATCAGAACGGTAACAATATAATTCAACATGAAAAAAACAAACAAACAAAAAAACAAAAAGAAAGCACTTCCAAGAGAATTAAAGATCTTGCCTAACATGGGTCACCATGTTGGTATTTATATTGCATTTTGGTGTGCATACCAACATAAAAATATTTAAAAACATCAAACCTAAATGAGTTGATTTAACTAATTATATCCGTCATTTCCCATAATGTTTGGCAAACAAAACCAATTTGTTTTTTCTCACTACTTTTGTGAAATTGCCAGAATTTAATGTCTACTTAGATTTAAGATAAGTACAAATCAAAAACACAAAATGTAATTAATATCAAACATTGCATAATGTGCATATATTATACACATACACCCAGATTGTATTAAAAATATTAACAAACATTTGAAAAGATAAAGATTTGTCATTTTGATCCTTTCAAAATTCTAAATAGATAAACTAATTTGGGTA